>BQNB010145641.1:0-16686 GCA_026074375.1 Tanacetum coccineum
CATTCTCATATGATTAATCTACCTAAATAATCGACCTTCCATCTTTTGATTATGGCATCTTCTACATTCTAAGAATCCACTAGCGTAGATCTATGCCTTATGTCTTTATGATTATCTACTTTCTATTGTAATGATTCATACAAATATTGTATGAATTTTTCTTAGCTCGTATTAGCTCTAGTTTTACTTTATGTTGTATGAATGTATTAGTTGCATTTGCTATTGTATGAGTTTCTTGATTGTTGAATGAAACTCTCTTTTGGGTGACTTAAATCTAGTGTGATGCTTAAAAGATTGCACTTGTATCTCTAACTTTGTTTTGTAGCAAACATTTTTCGTAAGATCGATCTCTTGATGCCCCGAACGAGGATGAGCATACATCAAGAGGGAGTCTTGATATAGTCGATTTCTTTCTTCCTACAACTACTCGACGATCATCCTTTTTGAATTTGACAAAAGGGGGAGAAATGGAACAAAACTCTTTAATAATTTTGTAACTTTTAATTTTATACAAAATGAGTTTATATTTTGTCATCATCAAAAAGGGGGAGATTGTTAATACAAATAATGTCTAAAAACGTTATTTATATTTTTCGACCTCTCACGGTTGATAATAACAAAATGTAAAAACGTTTACGATAAAATTAAACGTTTACAAATTATTAATCGTAAAATTCCATTTCTAAGATTAGTAATCACTTAAGGTATGAACAAACAAATCATTAAGCATGATTAGTGATCAAGAAAATATTTTTCTCTTATCCATTACATTTTTACAAAAGAATTTCACAAAATTAATTATACAAAATATTTTCTAATTAAAAGAAAAGTTTTATTAAAAACTTAAAATTTGAAATTCAAATTTTCCCCCAAAACGGAAGCTTCTATACCAGATACAACCTTCCCCACAAAAAGACAAAAAAGGGAGCGTGGTCTACCTGGCGGCCCCCTTATATATCTGGGACCGCCGGGACCGCCGCCAGTGACCGTTGGATTTTCCTGCCTATAAATACTGCTCCATTCCTTGCAGAAAATCAGACCTCTTTGCACGAATTTTCTCACACTTCTTTCTCTCTCTAAAAACCTTCTTTCTCTCACTAAATATCTTGATCACTAACATCTCTTGATCTTGTTTCAAGTGATCTAATCTCTTCTTCTCATCTCTTCCCTCTCATTCAAGTGCAAGAGAAGAACACTCGTATTCGCCAAGAAACGAAGTGCTGATTATTGATCTCTCCTCTTTTCTTCTAAGTATCAAATCTATACTATAATTATCTTGTGTATTTATGTGATTCAAACATTGTGTAAATCCGATAGTGTAGATCTAGTGATCGTGTATTGATTGTGAAGTGGTAGATTGGTTCTAGCTAAGATTAGGACTCGACATTTAGCTTAGTGTCAGAAAATAACGTAAGCAACGTGTAAACGGTTTTCTCCGCCTGAAGGGAGCTTGTTGACATAGTGAAATCTCGAGTAGGATACTCGGGGAGTGGAGTAGGACGAAGAAGAGCTTCATAGCCGAACCACTATAAATCTTGGTGTCTTGGTTTGATTGTTTCTTCTCTCATCTCCTTATATTGTTGTGATTGTTATTTTCCATTGGTTTAGATATTTACTTGATTGATTTATATTGTTGGTTGGTTAAACATACTACTCGAATCTAAGTATTTTCAAAGCAACGTTTTTAAAATGAAATTGAACCTGTAAACTATTCAACCCCCATTAAAGTTCCACAATGGGCAACGCTAGGTAGGTGGAAAACTAACATGTATATATAGAATATCTTACTATATATATACATAAACACATAATACTACTCTTATGGTATCAACATCAATTTGTGTAAACGTCATTACTAAATACGAGTGAGTCGTGATACGCTTATAACTACGTTGGCTACCGTATTTATATTCGCATCATTTCCCAATAGTACCCAATATTGAGCTCACACATTTCAATGACTGACATAACTAAGCACTAAATCGCGAACATGCGAAAGCAAGCAAAAGCAGAACACTGCGCACATAAATTTTATACGCAACTAAACGACGGATCTTAGGTTATAGTCTAGGGCAATCCACCTAGTCAACCTTGGCTTTGATTACCAATCTGTCACACCCCGTCAATGGCAGAAACACGAGTATGCAACATAATGATCAATCACAACACAAGATACAAGATAGAGAAAACTAAAATGCATAAACCTCAAGTGTTATGAAGACCATCAATCTCGAACAACATCGAGTGACGTCCCAAATCACAACAAAACCATAAGTCGCTTACAAGATCCATATGCCCACGCAGGGGTCCCAACTAAAACAACTACTCACATAAACTTCTGCATCCTTCTTCATTCCAGGCCACCAATACCTATCTCTCAGGTCATAATACATCTTATCATCTCCTGGGTGTACAGAGTACTTCAACTTATGAGCTTCATCCATTATCAAGGTTCTCACATCACCCTTCAAAGGAACGTAAATTCGATCTAGGTAATACAAGGCTCCATTGTTTCTTTGTTCTGTCATCTCATCTAAACCTCTCTACAATCCTGCAGACTCGTCTACTACCTCCTTCTAAGCTGCCAGTATCCTATCCTTGATACTCGACTGGAGGGTCATATTCATAGCTCTAACTCTCTTAGGCTTCACTCTTTCCTTCCTACTTAGTACATCAGCCACTACATTCGCCTTACCAGGGGGGGGGGGGGGGGGGGGGTGGGGGGGGGGGGGAAATGTAGCAATCTCCAACATCATAATCACAAAACAACTCTATCCAGCGACGTTGTCGCATATTTAACTCTTTCTGACTAAAGATATGTTGAAGACTCTTATTATCCATATAAATGACACTCTTTGTCCCATACAGATAATGTCCCCAAATCTTATGTGCAAACACAACCGCACCCAATTCCAAATCGCGGGGTCGTATAATTCTTCTCGTGAATTTTCAACTGCCTAGACGCATATGCTATCACCTTACCCCTCTGCATCAACACGTAACCTAGTCATAACCTGGACGAATCACAATATACCACAAAGTCTTCTGGTCCGTCAAAGAGAGCTAGAACAGGTGCATTACATAACTTTTCCTTCAAAGTTTGAAATGTCAACTCCTGCTCCTCACCCCAATCGAAAGTCTTACACTTTTGAGTCAAGATAGTAAGAGGCTTAGCTATCTTAGAAAAGTTCTCAATGAACCTACGATAATGACCAGCCAATCCTAAGAATGAACGAACCTCAGTCGGAGTTCGAGGGGCTTCCCAATTCTTAACAGCTTCAATCTTACTAGGGTCTACATGAATTCCATTACCATTTATCACATGCCCAAGAAATTGTACCTCTCTTAACCAAAATTCACACTTGGAGAGTTTGGCATACAACTTCTCTTTATTGAGCAATTCCAACACTAATCCTAGATGCTCATCATACTCTTCTCGAGTCTTAGAGTAAATCAAAATATCATCAATGAACACTATCACAAACTTATCAAGATAAGGCCTACAAACTCTGTTCATCAAATCCATGAATACCGCTGGTGCGTTAGTCAGACCAAAGGGCATTACTGTGAACTCGAAATGTCCATAACGAGTTCTAAACGCAGTCTTTGGAATGTCATCCTCATGCACTCTCAGCTGATGGTATCCAGACCTAAGATCTATCTTTGAGAAAAACTGCGACCCTTGCAGTTGGTCAAATAGATCATCAATCCTAGGAAGCGGATAACGATTCTTAACAGTCAACTTGTTCAATTCTCTATAGTCAATACACATCCTAAAAGAACCATCTTTCTTCTTCACAAACAATACCGGTGCTCCCCAAGGCGATGAGCTTGGTCGAATGAAACCTTTGTCCTGGAGTTCCTTGAGTTGTCCCGACAACTCCTCCAATTCAGAAGGTGCCAAACGATAGGGAGACTTTGCAATCGGTACAGCTCCAGGGATTAACTCAATCCGGAACTTAATTTCCCGGAGAGGTGGCAATCCTGATAAATCATCCAGAAATACCTCGAGAAAATCTCTAACCACAACAATCTCTTCTTGTTTCTTATCGCTAGCCTTAGCACTCATCAAAAGTCTCGCTTTCTCTTTCGGTCTTTCTCCTAATACTCTAAGCACCTTGCCATCTAGTAGTGGTATCCTCACTACTTTCTCATGACAAATTATTTCAGCCTTGTGATTAGACAACCAATCCATACCTATAATCACATCAAAACTCCCATGCCCGAATGGTATCAAATCGATGTCAAAGACATGACCCTCGATTTCTAGTTTGCAACCCTTAATAACCTTATCAATCTCTACTAGCTGCCCGCTAGCTATCTCAATCTCATATCTAAAACCTAATTCACTGGGCTCTATGCCTAACAGAGGTATAAAAGTAGTGGAAACAAAGCTATAGTCGGCACCAGAGTCAAATAAGGTAGTGGCAAAATGATTGTTCAAAGTAAACATACCCGTCACAATGTTCGGATCTTGGCGAGCTTCCTCTGCTCCCAACATGAATGCCCTACCCCTAGCTTGGTTCCCTTGGTTTCCACGACCCTGACCCCCGTTATTAGCAACAACTTGGTTTGGACGGTTTCCTCCCGGTCCTTGTGCTCTATTCAATCTAGGACATGCCGGTTTGAGATGGTCGGTACTCCCACATTCATAGCATGCTCCACGAGCAGGTGCTGGGTTCCTTACATTTATCGGGTTCACATTCCTAAGCGCAACTCTACCAATCCCTTTGCAAAATGATCACGGACGGTTACAGTTGAGCATGAGCGACAAGGCCCTTCAGGGCATGGTAAGAGTTGCATGTGGTACACTTGGGCCCAACACCCGTAATTCTCTCTATCCTACAGGGTTTTGCGATATAAAAGCCCGCAAAAGCATTTCCAGTCCTGAGTCATCTTATTATCATCCCTGCCTTCTTATCCTTGCTAGTTCCCCTACATTTCCTCTTTTTCTCAACCTTTTTTATTGATCCATTCCTAACAGCCTTTATCGTACGTAGTGCACCAGAATCTCATAATCTTTGGCTCCGTGCTACCACCATCCTACGATCTGTGAGCAAGGCCATACACTTATCTCTTTAATCTTCCTACTTTTTTGAGTCACTAAATGTGAACTACCTAGAGCCAACTCAAAAACCTATTAGTATAACAGCATGTCCAGCGTCGACCATGACTATTTCAGAACTCAGTTTCCAACTTTTGCATCTCATGACATAGACAAAACTCTTTTTATTCACATAAAATTAAAGATCATACATGCACAGACACTACCCAGCAACAACCCAGCTAGCGTGCGGAACTAAGAGTTTTCCACCACGATAAAGGTCTTACCCACAAATGAACCAACATTGTAAATCCTTATATGGTCAATCTTACAACCACTCATATCTTGCACGGACTCTATTTTCTTAATCGATTCAGTAAGAACACAACAACCTCCCTAACCCACATGATAACCTTAAGGGTTATAAGCTAAGAATTCCTTATAATGAAAAACCTACCCGTTTGCCATTCACTAACACATTCCAACGTTCTCCTGAATGTTCTTATTAACCACATACTATTATTGATTCCAACATTTCCTGGTTTACCAACCTGATGCTAAAATAGGAACTAGGTTTATGCAAATATTGGCAAAAACTCCAAGAATTCGTGCTCTCCTACACCCCTATTGACTCCATCTACATTCCTATTAGCTCCCCCCTGGTCATTTCCTTGACCATTCAATTAGTCAACATGCTCATCATTACCTTCCCTAGGTCCTCTACCCTTTCCACCTCTACCAACCCGTTTACCTGTTCCCCCTCCTCGTGATCCAACAACAGGTCGGCCAGCACTTTGGGTCCTTATCCTTTGCGGCATTATCTCCACGAGGGAGAACATGTGCAACGTTAGGTAGGTTGAAAGACTAACATATATATAGAACATCTTACTATATATATAAATATACACATAATACCACCTTATGATGTCAACATCGATTTGTGTAAACTGTGATACCAAGTACAAGTAAGTTGTGATACTTTTATAACTACATTGGCCACCGTATTTATAGCCGCATTCTTTCCCAGTTGTACTCGGTATAATGACTGACATAACTAAAGCACCAAACCACGAATACGCGAAAGGCAGCATTGTCTTCAATACCAGAATTCATCTTTGTGAAAACCGATAGCATATGTATTGACCCGGTTTCTGCCTAAATGTGTGTGGAGGGATTCTTTCTTTTCACCCTTTTGTCACACCCCGATAATGGCGGAAACTCGGGAATGCAACATAATGATCAATCATAACACAAGATACAATATAGAGAAAAACTACAATGCATAAACTTCAAGTGTTACGAAGACCATCAACCTCCAACAAACCTCGAGTGATGTCCCTACAAGCAAAGCTTCACATGAAAAATTCATACGGGATACTCCTAAGCCTGCTATCACATATCACCAACCTATTCATCTTTCACTTCACCTGAAAATGATACTCAAAAACGTCAACAATAATGTTGGTGAGCTCGTAGGTATGACCTTAAACCCAAAAGTTATGCCAATATCTCAAAACAGTAAACAATAGTGCAATATGATAGTGAATATATGAGAATCACCCATGACTTAGCATCCTCGCTAATCATGTAAACACTACTTAGCATACCCGCTAAGCGATAAGCATGTCCTAGCATCCCCACTAGTCAGGTAGCAAATATGTCACTTACGCACCTAAAGGGTCTACCAGCTGGAGTGCTATATTAGGGCAGGACCACAAAGACATGGCAAATCATTACCAATCACCTTTGCCGTGCCAAACACAGTACACGCAAGTAAAATCACAACCCTTGCATGCCAAACACAATACATGCAAGTAAAGTTACATCACATATATTCACATAGCAATCATAAGCACATAATTGTCCCAAAAACAAAACCACGTTTCGCACAGTTCAATTTCAAAACAGTTCAAAACACATTTGAGTATCATTTTCCCCCAACAAAAAAACAATAGAAAAATGGGGCTACGAGAACTCACCTCAAGCAAGTCTTAAGCAACCAACTCTCTATCACACAAGCAAATGCAACGACGTCCGCACACGACCTAGTCCAGTTAATGTCCCATTAAATCATTTATTTCCAAAACAGTCTTCACGTTTGACGCATAGGGGTTAGACGCGTTGTACAATTACCCTTAACAGTTTAGTGGTGTGATGGTTGACGACTTATCCCAACAATCATATCAATCCCATAGCTTAATGATACATACTTATACTATTTAAAGAAAATAGCTAAGTAATATAAGTAAATATTAATAATAAAAAATTATAAATATATCGATAAGTCCATTCGGTACCCTTAGTTTCCATAAAATAATCATAATATGGTTGAAAATGATACGTTTACTCATAAAAAGCATATTAGAGAAGTTTCGAGAAAAAATATATTTTTGTCTTTTAGTGAATTTATTAAAATAATATTTTATTATTTAAAACCAAAAATCATGTTCTTAAGTAAAAAAATTTAAGTATAAACTTTTTATGAAATTTCAACATGACCTGTATGTTTATATAACGTTTTCCAAGGTTTCAAACCTTAATTTCAACAATTTTCACCATTTCGACACTTTTCGACAAAATTCTAAAATCTTAATTTTTAACGTTTACTAAAATGTTTTTCCCAAAGTAACGTTCAATATCACTTCGTAAATACATTTGATGTGTTGTCGTGTAGGGTCAATTATTTGATTATCAAGTGTTACATTTATATTTAGCCGACAAACCTAAAACAACACTTTAACGGGCAGTGTACCCCGTCAAGATGGAGTTTCGCGGTAAGTAGGTTGTCGAACACTAAGAGTGAAACATTAATCCTATATTCTATAAGTATTTTAATTAGTTCTAATTAGTTTATTTACTGGTTAAACCTATGCTATATACGTTGTCTAATGATATGGGTGGTTTTCAGCCTGAGAGACTGGCACAGGTTTGGTGGTGTCAAATATCAATTAAAAATAAGCTAGTACGCTACGTATAGTAACTATTTGTAAACACCGATAAGCTATAAAGAATAGTCCAGCTACTATACGCGCAAAGCCCATAATAATCACAAATCACTTCCCCATATGATTTTAACAAAAGTACTGTTGAGCATATAAGCTCAAAATAAGTATACGAAAAGCCCACATAAATAAGCTGGAAGTACTGACAAGCTATGAAATCCAAATAATCTATATAAGCAACATAAGTTATTCAACCATCACCGACGACCTACAATATCAAAACTAACCAAACCTTATCCTTGAATCATATTATTCTACCCCAAAAAAAAACGCACCCTATATGTCCCGTTAATCATTTCCAAAATAGATTTTTAATGATGATCAACTTTGTACAACTAAACATCTAAAACAACAATCAATATAAAAATACCCAAAAGTGGACATAACGAAATTTAAAATTAGGAAACTTACAAGAAAATCTCAAAATATAGATTTCTGACGCGAACTATACCACCCAAACGTTGTTTTAAAAGAACCCGAACACTTGTATCAACTGTAGTATCCTACGTACTGATCAAAGTTGGAAAATTTATGGTGGTTTGTGGTGGTTTTGGGTGGCGGATGAACACATACACACACACACATACATATAAGTGTGTGTTTTGTTTTTTTGAAAATGAAAAGGATTATGAGAAATAGTGGATGGAAAACATCTTATGTACACTCTTAGGACAAGGTTAGCTAAAATCTTGCCTCCTTGTCCCGTTAGGCTTACACGATTAAGAATAATCATCCTAGGTAGGGGTTTTCTGGGTCTTTATCTTTCAATTCTGGATCACTTAAAAACTTAATAACTCAATCGTCAAAATATTTTCCAAAGTTAAATAGTATTCTTATTCACTTAAAAATACTTTTTTTCCAATTAAACCTAAGAGTATTTACATGATATAATTTACAACTAACAAACTTCTCAGAAATCTCATCTGGACATTAACAGACGTTTCCTGGACACTATTTCGACATTTCTTAAAATTCCAGGTCCAACCACCCGGAATGTAAAATAACCGACAAAAATAACCTCTAAAAGGACTATTAATTCACAATAAACCATAAATAAACCACAATACTCAATAAAATCACCACCCGTCAACACAACGTTAAAGAATCTGAATAAACTGACAAACGTCAAATAGTCAAAGGACTAAAAATGAAATATTCAGAACATAAAAGGGGCAAAGGTTACAAGCGTCCTCTTCCTCCACAACATTCTGGTCTAGTACCTGCATAAACTTGTTAGTTAAAACTTGTGAAATTGTAATAAGGTTGAGGATCACCATTCGCTGCCCTTAAGAAGACTAGGTGTGATTATCCAGTCCCCTCTAAAGTCCTTTAAAAATTAGATGAAGAAATAATGGACTTTTGGGGCTCTTTTGATTGGTTTAAGAGACCTCTGAGTCTGAGTGAGTACAATTCATACAGAGGTCGACTTTCATGCACATATGGGATAATCCAGCAAAGTCTAGAATGTTAGATTTAAACATCAGGCGTTATCAGCCTTTTAGTATCATCCTCTGAGTGCAGACATAAAGTGTATAGAAATTTGGAATGTAAGTGCAGACTCAGACACTCTAATAGGTCGGGGGTAGCCCATAACTTCACCACTCTCTCCTAGATAAGTTTGAGAGTGGTTGTTTGTAGTTCCCCTTATATTTAAAACTGTTACTTTTGCGGCATCAACGGTCTCAGGCTGGTTTCCTTGTACCTATGCCGATTCTGAGGCATCTAGACTCTTTGTTGCATCAACGGTGACCACAAACTCCTTAGCACACTGAAGATGGGTGGCTTGTGTAGAGGAAGGTTGTGTAATCCTGCTTGATTGTAAGACCTCTAGTTAGGTCAAAGATGGGATTTTCTTCTTCTTTGGTGTTTTAGCAGTTTGTGCTTTAGGCAAAGTGACAGGCGGCACAAAGGTCCCGGATAAGGACTTATCAGCGGTGTCAACAACATTCACCTCCCTAAAGGGAAGGAGCAAAGACTGGATGGGCTCAGGTGAAAGATCAGCCACTTTGAACATGTGAGAAGTCAAAATTGTTTCATTTTTCCATGTTGGTCTAAAAGTGGTGGCTATGATGTTGTAGGGTTTCAAGGAAATCAGATCATCATTTTTGTAGTTGTCTTTTACCAGATGTTCCATGATCAGAGATAAATATCTCGTATAACAGACATTAGGTTTTCTTTCCTTCTTAACAGTCTCTGGGTAGAGATGTGTAATTAGGTTAGAGAACAGTATGTCTGTAATATTGATATTGAGCCCCCAGCATAAGCAGTAAGAAATTGTTTGTTTGTTGGCATTCAGCTGATCGTGAGATCCCTGCATGCCACCCAAACATTTAACAATGTACTGCATAAGAACCTTCCAAGGCGGTGAAAAATATTTCACCTTCATCAGAGATGAATTGATGAGAGTAGAGGATGAAAAAGATGGGTGATCCTCATTAACAAGTCCCAGAGTTGCTAGATCAGCCTTCACTGTCTCCTTTGGAGGCACATAAACACAATCATCACTAGGTTTTAACCCGACATTAAAGGAAAAAGTATCGAGGTCAAAATATAGTGTTTTGGAAATATGTGAAAGAGTGAAGGTGATAGTCTTTGATGCCATATCTGTTTCAGCAGCATACCATAATTCCCGAAGGTATTTAGAGTAATATGCTAATGGTTGTTTGGTTAAAGAAACAGATATGCAACTATTTTTCAGAAATTGGAGCAAAGGCTTATATGCACATCTTTGGATTCCATTAAGGAAACCTATTGTTAAACTTTATAATGCAATCTTCCATTTGAAAATGAACATTTGAAGAAGGTGTAAGTTATTTTGGTAAAGTTTGTGAAGATGATTATGAAGCCATTGTATAAAACAAAATTTTGCTTCGTTTTCTTAAAAGGATTATGGGAGATGATGAAAATGGTAGTTTTAGGGTTTTGATTTTGGAAAAGTGATATGTATGTGTTAAAAAGAGAAGTTATATACCACAAAATATTTTATCAATTTGAAAAATAAAACTGTTGAGTTTTGCATTAAATGCTTAGTGGTAAAACTGTTACAAAACTGGCCCCCTTGCCCTTTCATGCACTGTAAAATCTCACTATTTCCAAGGAAGTAGGTGGCTTTTTAGAGAAAATCTAAATTAAATATTAAGAATTTTTGTCTTTCAACTTGATAGTTACATTTAAGTTACCTTGAAATATTTAATATTCAAGTCAAAGAATCACTTAAAGCCTTTTTCTTATCAGAGACATGTTCTTCAATATTAAGCATACCCAACTCAGCTACCAATCTAGTAAAGTTAGGCTCAGCTAGAGGCTTGATAAAATTATCAGCTAATTGCAAATTAGTGGGTACAAAATGAAGCTCAATATCACCTTTTAAAATGTGGTCTCTAATGAAGTGATACCTTATGTCAATATGTTTTGTTCTAGAAAGCAACACTGGATTGTTTGATATGGCAATGGCACTAGTTTTATCACAAAATAGGGGCACCTTGTCATAGAGAACATCATAGTCAGCCAACTGACTCTTAATCCAAAGGACTCAAGCACAACATCCATCGGCAGCTACATACTCAGCTTTAGCTGATGACATTGCCACAGAGCTTTGCTTCTTTGTACTCCAACATACTAGCGTTCCTCCAAGTATCTGACAACCACCTGAGGTACTTTTTCTATCTAGGTTGCATCCAGCATAGTCTGAGTTAGACTATGCTTTGAGATCAAAGCATGATCCTTTTAGATACTAGAGACTTAGATTTTGAGTACCTTTGAGATATCTAAAAATTCTTTTTACAACAACAAGGTGGGATTCCTTAGGGTTAGCTTGGTACCTAGCACAAAGACATGTGGAGAATTAGATATTAGGTCTGCTAGCTGTGAGGTACATTAGTGACCCTATCATGCCTCTAAACAAAGTCTCATTAACAGATAACCCTGACTCATCAGGGCCCAAATTGTTTGGGGGAAGTATATGGCATTTCATTGAGGCACAATCAGCTAGATCATACTTTTAAGTAAATCCTTAACATATTTTTCTTGATAAATATAGATTCCTCTAGAATCTTGTTTAATTTGAAAACCCAGAAAATAAGTTAGTTCACCTATCATACTCATTTCATACTTTTTGGTCATTAACTTGGCAAATTATTTACTAACTTTAACATTGGTTGACTCAAAAATGATATCATCCACATATATATATGTACTATAATGACATCACTCTTAGTTTTGTAAGTAAAAAGAGTGTTGTCAATTGTACATTTGACAAACTTGTGCGGAATAAATAATGTTGAAAGAGTTTCATACCATGCTCTAGGAGCTTGTTTTAGCCCATACAGAGCTTTTTCCAGTTTACACACATAGTCTGGAAATTCACTGCTTTTAAATCCAGGTGGTTGTTGTACATATACTTCCTCTGAGATTTTACCATTCAAAAATTAACTTTTCACATCCATCTGATACACCACAAAACCCATGTAGGCAGCATAAGCAAGAAAGATCCTGATGGCTTCTAGTCCGGGACCTAGGTGCAAAAGTCACTTCATAGTCAATCCCTTCTTACTGATTATAGCCCTGAGTAACCAGCCTTGCTTTATTCTTTGTAACAACCCTTTCTTCATCTATCTTGTTTTTCTAGATCCATTTAGTCCCAATAATGGTTTTCCCATAAGGCTTAGGAACTAAGGTCCATAACTTATTTTTTAAAATTGATTCAGCTCCTCTGGCATTGCAATAACCCACCCTTCTTATTCCAGAGCTTCAATTAGCTTCTTGCACTTAATTTCAGAGAGAAAATGACATACAAACATTCATGAGCCGAGGCAGCTTATGAATCTCTGACCCTAATCTAGTAGTGATACCAGACAAGGGTTCTCCAATGATGTTAACTAGCTCTATGTGTTTTTCTCTTGACCATCTGTCTTGAGCAACATGAGGACCAGAGACAGTGTCAGCTGAGGGTGAATTAATTTAAGGTGAGGGATGAACTTCACTGATTTGTTCAACTCTGATATCTTTTTGAAGATATTTTATGTTCAGATCATCAGTTGATTCAGGATGGTCAGCTTCATTCCTAGCTGGGATATCATCTTCATTTGTAAACATAGGTGGTTCAATAGGTGTTGAAGATACTAGAGGAGTAGGAGTTTCAGGGGGTGTGATATGACTGTTTGTGGAAAGGCAATCAAAAGCTGGTACATAAGGGAAATATTCTGTATTTGCAGTGCATAGAGTATCTATGTTTCTTGGTTCAAGGAATTCATCATCAGGGAAGGAACTGACTTCATTGAACTTGATAGAATTACCTTCTATGCTGGTTTGTGAGATTGCTTCATCATCTTCACTAAAGGTGACATGAAAAGTTTCCTCCATTTCTTGTCTTCTGATGTTGAAAAATCTAAAAGCTTTAGCCACTAAAGAATAACCAAGAAAGAATCCATCATCTTCCTTTTCATTAAACTTTCCTAGGTGATCCCTATGATTGTAAATGTGCACTGGACAGCCAAACACATAGAAATAGCTGATGTTGGTGCTCTTCCTCTGAACACCTCATAGGCTGTCTTCCTATGCCTTTTTATAAATATGGATCTATTTTGAGTGTAGCAAGTAGTATTGACAGCTTCTCCCTAAAATTATTTAAGGATTCTAGCACTATTTAACATAGTTCTAGTTGCTTTAATCAGAGTTCTGTTTCTTCTTTCAGCTACACCATTTTGTTCAGGGGTGCAAGGAGATGAGAAGTTTTAAGATATACCTTTTTCATCACAAAATACTTCTAATGTGTGATTTCTAAATTTGGTTCCATTATCACTTCTCAGCTGCTTCACCTTTGTTTCATTGAGGTTTTCCATCTATCTGATAAAAGACATGATATAATCAGCTGCATCACTCTTTTTCTTGAGGTAAAATACCCAGGTGTACCTTGAGTACTCATCTACAATGACAAGGGTACATTTGTTATGGCTGGTGGTTTGGGGTTTAACAGGTCCAAACAAATCTATGTGCAAGAGATGTAAGGACTTGTTGATAGAAAATGACCTCTTGGTTTTGAAAGTTTCTCTTTGATGTTTCCCTTTTTCACATGCTAAACAATTTTTATCTTTGGAGAAGGTCAGAGAGGGAAGTCCAGAGACAAGGTTGTGTTTTGCAAGGTTGTTTGTGTTTTGAAGTTAAGATGAGATAGTCTCTTATGCTAAAGCCAATTAACACTTGGAGAGGCTTCGACAAAGAAAAAAGCATTGCTTTCTTCATTATAAGATGACATGTCAATGACATAGACATCTCTTCTTCTAGGAGCAATGAGTACAACTTCATCATTCTGATTGAAAATGGTTCCCTGAGTCTTTGTAAACAAAACTTTAAAGTTGGCATCACACAGTTGAATGATGCTGATTAAGTTATGCTTCAGACCATTTACATAAGCAACCCTGGTGAATGTGATTCCATTACAGTTAACTGAGCCATATCCTTCTGTATCACCTAAAGAGTTGTCTCCAACTACCACTTTAGGACCAGACTCCTTTAAATATCTGTGCAAATATTGTTTAGCCCGTGTCATGTGTCTAGAACAGCCACTATCTAGATACCATACAGACCTCTTTAGGTAATCATGCACAGACATTTTCACACAAATTAGTTCCTTTTATGAACCCACTTTTCAGTGGGTTCAGTATATTGGTTGTTGAAATCCTTTGTTTCCTATTGTTTCTTAAGTTTTTAGGACAATCAACAATCTACACCCAGGGTAGAATTCACATTCACCTGAGTGGTGTTTATTTGATCTATAGTATTTTCAATCAGTAGAATGTTTAGACACTCTAGGGTTCATCTTTGGTGTGGGTTTTAGAGGAGATTGTGGCTTAAGCCTTTTTAAGGTTTTCTTAACTGCAGTTTGTTTTGTGTGTTCATTGGTCAGATGGTTATTTGAACCACATGTAGAACACTTAGGTTTGGAGTAGCAATCATCAGTGAGATGATTCTTCAACCTACAGTGTTTACAAGGTCCATACCAAGCCTTTTGTTTTGAAGGCTTAGAGCATCTTGCCTGAGAGTCAGATGGAGAGATAACTGAAGGGATCTTGATGTGATATTTGATACCCTTTATCTATTCCATCAGAGTCAGAAGGAGTTGCTTAGTGGATGAGTCAACTTTCTTGTCAGGGCTAGAGGTTTGAATAGCTAGTGACATAGGTTCAGTCTTTTTCTTAATGAAATAGGCCTGAGGCACTTTATCAGATGATTTTTTACTCTTTTTAGACATAGAAGTATTAAGTGTTAGTTTTGCCAAATTAGTGGTAAGGTCAGACAAAGATACAAGACTGTTTGAAGTACCAGATAGCTCTGCCCCAATCAGCATAGGAAGAGCGGGCAGAGGTTCATGAGTGTCACAGTCAGCTTCAGAATCAGAGGTGATCCGAGGAATTCGCTCTGATGAGGATTCATCAGCCTTTGTGAAAACAACTTCTTTTGAGGAGTTATTCTCTTTTCTCCTACCTTTTCCTCCTAATGCTTTGACTATATTGCCAGGAACTTGTTCAAAGAGTAGTTGGTCAAGGGTGACTTTGCTATAGGTCCGTTTCAATAACCTTTTGAGGTCAGAGATCTCATCCTTCAAATATTCATTTTCAAGATTTATCTAATGGACACATTATTTTTTAAGTTACACACTTTAGATTTGTGAAGAAGTAGATCTTGTTTAAGAGCATTAAACTTATTAACTAGATATTTTCTCTGATCCTCCACATAATGGAGGTCAACATGGTTATAGTTTAAAACATGTTTTGTTTTTTCACCATCAGTCATTGATAGAAGTTTGTGTACCTTTTTCATGGAAATTTCAACCCGTTGACTTGATCTTGCTTCAGTTTTCCCCACAGAGGGATCGTCCTCAGCAATTGCCATGAATGCTTTGAAATTAGTAGTATCTTCATCCTCTAAAGACACAGATTCATCATCCCAGCCAAATGACTCAGTAATCAACCCTTTTTCACTCTTTCCTTTGTCACCCTTCCCTTTTGTCACTTTTGCCTTTTATTAAATTCATCAATATTTTGAGTTAGGATAGCCATCTCAGCTTTGAGTCCCTTGTATTTTCCTTTGTAATCTTTTTGATGATTTCCAATATTTTGAGAGGAATTTTGAGTGAATGAAGGTGTGTAGGGTTTTGGTTTGTTGAAGGAAGTGTTTGATGAAGGATAGGATGGGGTGGAGATTTTGTTTGATGGACAATCCTTTTAAAAGTGACCATGTTTCCCATAAGTGAAACATGCTTCTTTAGATTTGTCTATAGGTTTCCTAGCTGATCCAAACCTCCCAGACCTCTTGTAGAATCTTTTCTGATTTGCTAATAGAGCTCTTTCTTGATACTCAGCATTTAAATCAGCCATAAATTCATTGTTGGTTATGTTATCTTCTTCAACATCTGCGTCACTGTCTTGAAAATTAATGTTAGATACCAGGGCTTTTGAGCTTGAGACCTAAATGGAGAATCTTTGTGTCTCAGACTCATATATATCATTAATCAAACCTTCTTCATAGTGGTACTTATGATACAGAGCAGCTAAACAATCATTTTTGATGAGTATGTTCAGGAGTAGACAAATTTGACATAGGTATAAATGGCCATCTTCTAAAGTTTGAAGAAGGTAAGGT
>BQNB010145642.1:0-14392 GCA_026074375.1 Tanacetum coccineum
TAAAGATAAATATGCCTTCGGCTTTAATTTTTTTTGTGCTCATTCCATTCTCGTACTCGGTTTTGTCCATTTTTGCAATATCCGTTACCTGCAAGACACAATTTACAATACAAACGAATACAATGCATTTTTCTTCATTTATTGGTCATTATTGGTCTTTTTAGCTCGTTTTATTAAGTAAAAGGTATGTGTATTAAAGCACATACCAAAATCCCCCATACTAAGCTATTGTTGTGTCCTCACGCAATGTCATAAATACAAACATAGAAAACTAAAAATTTCAACCCCCTTAGACTAATTACCTCAAAAAGTAGCTAAGTGTTCACCAAAGGAGATTAAGAAATCACTAGTTTTGAAAAGCCCCCCGTTTTCCCATTTTTATTATTATTCATACATAACAAGGATCACGGAACAAGAAATACTAAAAGGATAAATTCATCGTCCTTGATTTTTCAACCGCCCCAAACCAAGCTTAAAAACGAAATCATTGTTAGATACAAGTTAAGATGCTAACACTACTCATAAATGCTATTTGTGTATGCATAGCTACTTTCTGCTCTCTTATTCCTAAATCCTTTAAAGGTTTTATTCTTATTATTAGTGACAAATAAATTAAATTCTTATTCATATAAAGTAAACCCGGTTTAGACCACAATTAGTTTGAAATCCTTTCCTAAAGAGACGATATGGTAAGAATAAGGTCCACATTAAGGTTTTAATTTCGCATGATTTAGGAGTTATCCTTTTTATTTCATCCGAAACAACTCAACTACGAGTCCAGAGATGGGTTATCCTTTTTAGATAATCTCGGATTCCAAATTTGGCTTTATTATTATTATTGTTATTGCAACATTATTAAACCCCGTTCCTTTAAACAACTGCCACATCAGTATGCGAGCCGACCATGGTCCAGGAGTCTTATTTCGACCTCGTTGATCCTTGACCTTTTAGAAGGCTACAACATCGGTTGTGAGCCGGCAAGATGCAGCAAATTTTTATCAGTCCGGATTATTACTATGTGCCTTATTTGGAAGACTGCAACATCGGTTGTGAGCCGGCAAGATGCAGTAAACTTTTATCAGCCCACAGTCTTATTATCATTACCTCCACCCTTTAAACGACAACCACATCGGCTGTGAGCCGGCAAGAGGTAGTGGTCTTATTTTGGCTTTGGTTTTTTACATAACTTATTATTATTAGCCAAATTTCAAGTCATGTGGTCTTTTAACTACCTAGACAACGGTAGCGAGCCGTCAAGATTTCAACAATTGTAGAATGTTTTTTAAGCTAGTGGAAGCAAAAGCCACAATTAACCTCTATGAGCTTTGAATAGATCAACTACTCTATGTTTCGTATTCTAACTTATATTACATAAACTCTATCTTTTCTCTCGTTTCTTCGCCAAATTAAAATCTTTACTAAAAAAATTGTCGCGACATGCTTTAGTATAATAAAAACAAGCTTTGCAATATTTAAAGTCTATCTGGAAACATGCAAAACTCTTGGCTTTTTTTTCAAGCTAGAATTTTCGTTTTAAAGCTTCTTGTATAAAATCTTGCAAAAGCTTAAATTATAATATAGTTAAAGGGTAAACTAGAGGCAACATGCTCGATCAAGTCAAAATTTATTCTTAAAAAGACAAAACTACGTGTCAAAACACTTATTCTATTTTTGAACATTTTTAATTTTGGCATATTTTGCTATTTTTGGTGGAAAAACAGGGTTACGTGAAGACAAGGCAAATGCAAGTAAGATCAAATCGAAAGATCCCCCCATACTAGAACTACACATTGTCCTCAATGTGAGACTGTCACCCCATACTAATTTCAAGGCATAATCCAAATATTAAGGGGTCTCTACGCAAATCTAAAGCCGTTTATTAATTATGCTAATAGATAAACGTGAATCAAAAAGAATTAGGTTTCGGATTCCCATATATAAGCATGCGAAGGATTGACGATCGATTTCAACTGGTGATACGATGGACAAAACCACGAGCACGAAAGCTTTCAAAATCCGGGCAATCCTGGACATAAAACACAAAACACGAAACACAAGAAAGGAAGAGGCGAGCCTCCTCACATCACACTTATTCATAATATTATATTAATATACTACTACTAAGGATAAGCATGGGTTGCCACCCACGAAGCGCTTGTTTTTTATAACCGAGTTACGAGCCTGACTCGACCCCGAATTTAATGGTCCATGGGGAGGTGTGGAGATTCTGGGACAACATCGGTGGCATGTCCCTCCAAATAATGCTTATAGTCTAATGACGTTCACTTTGAAGTTTTGGTCCGTCGGTTTGAGATAACTCGATGGTTTCCATAAGGGAAAACTTGAGCAACGATGAACGGTCCGGTCCAACGGGTTTTGAGTTTCCCCGAGAAAATCTTTAATCAAGAATTGAAGAGAAGAACTCCATCACCAATGTTGAAGAAATGGTTCTTAATTTTGGAGTCACTAATCTTCTTCGTTTTCTCTTTGTAGATTAATGAGTTCTCATAAGCTTGATCCCGGAGTTCATTTATTCATCATTTGAAACTTTTCTTGTGATCACCCGCGGTTCATAAGGTCAAAATTACTATGTTTTTAAGGCCTAGAGCCTTGTTGTTCAGTTTGTAGGGGAAGATGGAAAGCCTATCCGTTACTCTGAGCTTATAAGGAGTGCACCCGATGGGTGTTCAGAAAGCGGTACGAAAGGCCCATAATGCATCATCTAACTTATCGGACCATGAAGCAGGGTTTTCACCTACGGTCCTTTCCAAAATACGTTTTAAACCACGATTTGAAACCTCCACTTGTCCACTCGTTTGTGGATGATACGCGGTATAAAGACGGTGCGTAATACTCAATTATTTAAAGCATAACTTTTGCCAAAGTAATCATTACAAAAGGAGTACGTGGATCACTAATTATAGCACGAGGAGTTCCAAATCGGCAAAAGAGATTTCAAGGATTTAACAACGACTTCGGGCATCCATTAGTGTGGTGATGCGCTTTTGCTTCAACCCATTTATACAGTAGTCGGACAGCCGAGAATGTAACTTGTTCCCTCTAGGAAGACTGAGAATGGTCCCATAAATATTAATGCCCCCACAACGTCAAAGATCTCGCAGTCTTGAATTGCATTTTGAGGAATTTGTCTTTTTGTAAGATTTTGCTTGATGTTGGCTAGGAGTCACATGACTATACCATGTTCATGGGCATAGTAGGTAAATTGTCAACAAAAGAAACCAGATTGAAGACTTTCTTGCGGTGTAGCTCGGACCATGTGTCCCCCGGTGGGTTCCATTATGGCAAGCCGTCGAGGATATCAAACGGCTTCTTGTTCGTGACCACACAGTCTATATCACTGGTGATCGGCACAAATCTTAACAAGTAAGGGTCATTCGTCCAAAAATAATGGCATTAATGTCCTTAAAGAATTCTTCTTTTATTGGACGAAATCCCTTTCACTACAAAATTTACTGCATGGTAGTTTGCAATGTCAGCAAACCCAGTCGGTATTGATCACCATGAAAGATATGTAACACCCTTAAATCTGAGAAACGCAGCGGAATTGTTTTGAATTCGAGGGCGTTACATTTATGGATCAATAGCACAAGATTCTGAGAACGACTACTAATGTGTTCGTTGAAAAATGAGATACATGGATTAACAAAATACTTGTTGGCTACATAAGCCCATGCTTCATATTTGTTCACAAACATATATAAATAAGATTATGGTTTATAACATTTTTCCCCCAAAATGTAATAAGACCCCAATGTTTAATTTTGACTCTTTCAATTAGTGACTTCAATGTATCATGCACCTCGTGCCTTATTGACCTGAAAAACATGCTTAAAAACGTCAACTTAATGTTGGTGAATTCATAGGTTTTTGTTAAATCGAATAGTAGGAGCGCAGATTTACACGTGTATGATTTAGAAACATGCAAACATCATAAAAAGTGGTCACGTTTTCCTAAGCTCATGACACTGAAGCTTGACATGTATGAATGCAACATATTGCCAATGAATGCCCGTGAATGATGTTCTAACCCGAAACATCCCAATCCGACATGGTATACGTTCGTTCCAGTGATAGCCTAATACCCGAACGGGGGATTGTCAATACCAAATAGATCTATCAATAACATTATCGCGCTCCACACATACTATGCGGTTCCCAAACTACAAACTATGCAACTAAAACAGTTCATGTAAAGGGTTCAATGGGTTTATCGCTTACTTAGGGCTAAACTCACGTGATCGTTGTATTAAATGTATCACTTGCGTCCATTTTGTAAAAACAAAGCATGTTCTCACCCAAAGATGTAAGATCATTTAAATAACTATTTAAAACATGGGGCGATGTACTCACTTAGCAGGTGTTCTCTGAATGATAATGAATATCCAAGTAAGCAATGAATCACACCGACAAGTGCACTAATTAAATACGGTCAAGTCTTAGTCTACACATTTAAACTAACGAACCTTCATTGTATAAACTAATTTCATGTCAAGTTTTATATAATGTTATAACTTGTGTGGTGATGCAAAGGGATTATTGTATTTATATTGCGTTGGTTTCGAGAAAAAGTGAAATCATTGTTAAATAATATTACTTATTTATTTAGTCGTTATTAAAACCCTGTTTAATGTACGAAATATCTTAAGTTTCGACCGATCGTTAAGTGTTTTATTTATCTAATTTTGTTTCACTAACATACCCTTAATGTTTCTAGAGATTACACATTTTAGTCCTTGGTTTTATAAATATAAAATTTAAACTTTAACCCTTTAGTTTCGATAGTTCATAATTTAGTCCTTAAGTTTACTCCAAAAGTGTAGTTAGGTCCTTTATAAATTACTCGTAAATCCCTAAGTTTTAGAATGTTTCAAAAACAGTCCCTGGCAGTTATGAAATTGAAATAAATGACAATTTATCCCTTAGGTTTCAAATTTGTACATTTTTAGTCCCTCGATTTGCAAAAAATTTCATTTTAGCTTCCAAATAAAATTTCAACAAGTGGCATTTTTTTGTTAAGTTCAATTAAGTTATAAAAGCTGTTTCGGCTTTTAAATAAGCTTATCGAGCTTTTTTTTTTTGGCTTAACGGGCCTTATTGGTCCCGTTAAGGTCCGTTTAGCGTTTTAAAGGTCCGTTATAGTTTTAATAAGTCTAAAGGTTCTCAATAAGCTCAGTGGGGCTTGATAAGCTGTAAATAAGCTCGGGGAGCTTATTGGGCCCGAAAGTCCAATAGTTCGCTCGGCACAAACAACCTTAAGGGGTTTTTAGGCTTCACTAGTTCATTTTCATTTACCTTTAAGGCACCTACGTAATCTGTTTTCTTTTTTTAGCTCATTCAAAATAAGTATAAAGCTAATAAGCACTCTTTATTGGGCCGGCTTGGGCTGTTATGGGCTCCGATATTGGGTTTTAAGGGTTCGGGTTAATTCTTTCGGGTCCTCCGTTTAGCGGTCTATGGCTTATTACAATTCCTATAAGTGTCTAAGCTCACAAAATAAAGCCGCCAAAGCTATTTGATGGCTTATAGGGCACTCGTTAGTCATGGAAATGGCGCAAGCCCATTTAGGGTTCGACTAGATTTTTCTAAGCATGTTAAGGTCCAATGAGAGAATAAGAATATAGGTCTCTTAATAACCCTTGTGTAGTTATTAATAAGCCGCTGGGGGCCGCCCTAGATGACTTATGTCCGCTGTTTGGATATAAATAGCTCGTCTTGGCCCGTTAAGGTTTTCTTTCTTTGTATGCTTATTATCTACGAACTAGATAAGTCCCCAATTCCTTAATAAGCTCGAATGAGCTTATTGATAAGCCGTGGTCTCCACTGTTGGGCCTGTGGGGGTTCGGACATGGGCTATTAGGCCCAAACCGTGTGTACTCGTAGGTTTCGCAAGCCCAACGCTACCCTTTTGTTTCCCTTTGTTCTTTACATAAGTCTCAAAGGCCCTAGTGACAATATGTCGTGTATTTAACTTGTGTACGCGTCGGGTTCTACATGCAAGTGTTCTTTAGGGTCGCAATACGTATTTCCAGCCACCTTTTTTTTTTTACAACGTAAAGTTTACGTAGGGTTATAGGGTTTTCTCATATTGAAATGGTTTTCAAATCCTCGCTTGTTACTAGGTCACGTTACTTGGTCCCTTGCATGCTTTAACACTACACAAGTCGTCCTACACAATATCATTTGTGTATAACACGCATGTTATTTATTTAGCATGTGTGAAGTTTCTCTAGTGTGTCATATATATGTCCATACGCGACATACAACCTAGATAACAAGGAGAATACGTATAGTACTATTGCATAGGATCGAAATAAGACTTACAAGATTCATAGTGTATGATTGACGAGCTCTTGACGTTGTAGAGTGCTATTCATAATTGCGGGTATACGATCGAAACAACTAATCCTTGGCTTCAAAGCCTTTGTAATTTCCTAACCTTAGCTCGAATAACCCTTGTGGATATTTGTTGGTTCGAATAAAGTAAGTGAGTGTGTTCGTTTGTTGTTTGGGACCCGAATAAGTAGAGAAACAAAGGTAGAGAGTATATGTGTTTATGGTTCAAGTGATTGTGTTTTTAAGAGTGTAATATGATGAGTTTGTGTTTGTATTTATAGGCAATAGGCTAGTTAACTCCTCTTGGTCCTTACTTAACTACAAACGAGCTCCATGAGGTGGTTTTTGGTGTTTCTAGTTACTCACTCATGGTTTTAGGCTAAACCACATAAGTACCATTCTTAATGACTTGCATGATGTACAAGATTTAGTTAGATTAGGAAAATCTCAAAGATTTGTGCATATACATGCATATGCCACGGGTTAACCAAGGAAAAGAGGACATAAATGAGATTACCATTGTGTATTTGTTAGGTAGAAACCAATAAAGTACACATATTAATTAGTGTTAGGATTTGTAATAGTACTTTGAAGAGAGGTTAGGTGGTTTTCTAGTGATTTGTGCTTTGTTTGTATGGCCCCTTAGGGTATTTAACACATCAATTCATTTAATTTTGTGTTAAGGTTACAAATGTGGTTATTGGTTTAAGTCTTGGTAAGTTTAGGTATTTCTGGGGTGTGTCTAAATGTATTTTATCGCGAAACGTAACCCTTTTACGTGACCAATAGAAATAAAATAAGCAAAGTACATAATTATCTTCTTAATAATTATTTCTTACTTGGTTGATGTAAACCTTAATTTATTTGATGACCGTTTGCATTAATTGATTATTTCTAGTCTACGCGATTTAGCTTAAAAGTAAATATATAAATGTAAACGTGTATCGTTTTTTAAATTTTTTTTGAGACTAAATAAATATGTGATCATTAATAGAGTCATACAATGACACGAAAATGAGAATGTTACAGTCTCCACCGTTAAAAGAGCTTTGTCTCAAAGTTTAAGACCTTGTAGTAGATGGACCGAAGCTCCTGGGTTTGTGAAAAAGGTTGTGGGATTTTGTTTTTGAAACGATCTTCACGTTCCCAGGTGAACTCAGGCCCCGCCTGTAGTTCCAGCGAACCTTAACCAATGGTATTACGAGATTCGCTTCAATCGTTGATCCACGTTCATAGGTATATTCACGGGCTCTTCCACAAACTGGGAGCTTATGTTCAAACATGAATTCTTCTAGCGGCATGACTAATGGTTCGTCAAGCTATATTTTCTTCAGATTAGACACATGGAAGTATGTGAACCTACTCAACTCCTTGAGGATGTTCTGCATGTAGGCAACTTTCCCAACTTTTGCTAACACCTTGAAAGGTCCGAATATCTCGGGGTTCAGCTTGCCCGCTTTAGAATGTATGACCCTTTCCAAGGGGAGACCTTGGACATTACTCTATACCAATCTCGTAACGCCATCGGCTTTCCAGTTTCGATTAGCGTAGCTCCTTTTGTCGATCCTGCGCGGCTTGACATCCTGTGCTTGATCAGGACGATTCTGTCCGTTGTTTCATGGATTAATTCGGGCCAGTCAGTTGGGCTTCTCACTCAACCTCGGCCAGCACTCTGTGTGATCGAAATTTACTTTTTTTCTCGGGGGACCATACAAATGCTCATAAGGGGCGGCCTTTATGCTTAGCTGTTGATAACTGTTTCGTTGTATGAAAACTCGGCCAATGGGAAATGCTTGACCCCTGAATTGCCAAATCGATCACGCAAGCACATAGCATTGTTCCTTGAGATGTTTGAATGGTTCTCTCGCTTTTGGCCGTCAGTTTCCGGATGATACGCTAGAGTGTAATGCTAAATATCTGTACCAAAGCTTTTTGACATGATCTCAAAATTTTGAGGTGATCTTCCGTCACGATCACAGATAATTGCAGGCCAGGTATAACGTGTCTTGCCACTATCCTGTTCAGGTACAACCTTGCCAACTTGTCCAACGGATCATTCTCCCTTATTGGCAAGAAGTGAGCAGATTTTGTAAGTCGATCCATAATCACCCAGATGGTGTCGAAACATTGTGACGACCTAGGGTGGTTTAGTGATAAAATCATCGTGATATTAATCCCAACTTTTTCTACTCTGGTTATTTCCGGTTTGTATAGCTCCCGATGGCCTTTGATGTTCGGCCTTGACCCTTGCACATGTCAGCATTTGCTAACATATGTGGCGATGTCAGCTTCATGTTTGGCCACCAATATAATTTCTTTACATCTTGGTACATCTTTTTGGAACTGGGATGGATAGAATATTTCGAGTTGTGGGATTCGTGCATAATCACGGATCTTAAGTCTCCATAGGCTAAAGTTATCCAACTCCTGTGTGTGAAACATAGTGTTCCATCGCGACTCAGCTGGTTCTTATTTATCGTTGGGTATATCTTTCGGTTTTATACCGCTCATCTTCATTCACGAGATTCATCTGGTTTCTGGGCTTCGATCTGAGCTCACGTTATTCGTTTGGGGAGATTTCCCATAGCAAATCGTCTTAAACTATGGCTGAACCCGCAGTGGCTCAATCGTTCTTTAGGCTCAAGCTAGGCCACTACGTTTGCTTTCCCTGGATGATAAACTAATTATCACTAACGTAGTCACTCAGTAATTCAGCCACGGCGTTGTCTACATGTTAAGCTCCTTCTGATCGAGAATGTGTTGTAGGCTTTTTTGGTCGTGTGAACACGGTGCATCTGGTTCGTTATAGATAGTGTCTCCATTCTTTTAGGGCTAAACACTACCCGAACACAAGCTTAAATCATGAGTGGTGTGTAGTTCTTCTCGTGAAACTTTTAACTGTCGAGAGGCATAGGCAATCACTTTCTCTCTCTGGCATTTACACAACACCCTAAACGTGTTGGGAGGCATCACGTAGACCATTAAAGTCTGCTGCGCTTCCTCAGGTTAATAAGCCAGAATTGGGTGCACTGCACAGCTTCTGCTCTATTAACTGAAAAGCGTTTTCTCTTCCTTTTCTCCCCAGTCGACTTGATTTCATTTCTGTGTAAGTTTCGTCATTGACTAGCAATCTTGAAAATCCTTCGATAAATCTTCGATAGTAACCAGCAGACCTAAAATGGCGGATCTCCGTTGTGTCTTGGGAGATAGGACGCCCAATCTTTGATAGGATTCTATCTGGTTGGATCCACAATGTAGGCCTCTAACTATCAATGACATGTCCGAGAAATTGTACCTTCGGAATCCAAGATTCACATTTGAAAACTTTGATTCAACTTCTCTTTCTTAAGCTATTCCAAAATTGCTTTATGGTGTTCTCCATGCTCTCTTATTCGTATTTTGAATAATATAAGTTGTGTCATCGATGAAGAAATTATGAATCTTATATAAGTAAGGCTTGCTCACTCGGTTCCATGAGCACGGGGTCCATAAATACCGCAGTGCGTTTGTCAGTCCGATGACATAACCTGAATCATAATGGCATACCGAGTTTCGAAATGCTGTGTCTTTGGAAATGTCTTGCTCTCGCACTCTAAGCTGGTGCTATCCAATGAGTATCAGATATATCTTCGAATAAATACTGGGTTCCTTTGAAGTTGATCAAACAAATCGTCGATCCTTGGGAGTGGATAACAATTCTTTACTGTCAGTTTATTTAACTCATGGTAGTCAATGCACATCCTGAACGACCCATCCTTCTTTTTGATAAATAAGACCGAGGCTCCCCAAGGTGAGGAACTAGGCCTTATGAATCCCTTGTCAGAAAGTTCTTGTAATTGTTCTGATAATTCCTTCATTTCGGATGGGGCCATCGATACGGTGCTGGAGCTACGGGTGTCGGCTCCAAGAATTAGAGTCGATTTGGAATTATTACTTGATGGTCGAGCTGGGGAAGGGACCTGGCAAGTCCTCGGAATATCTTCGGGAAATTCTTCGGACGATGGTACGTCCTTTATCTGTTTCCTTTCCGAACTTGTCCTCCTCCTTTCATTGGCGGATATCTGTGCTATAAAGGACCTGGCATCCCTTGGCCATGTACTCTTGAGCTTTTGTTCATGAGATAATTGTCAATCGGATTATCTCCCGTATCTACATTCGTTGCACGAAAAGTCTAGTTTCATTCCCCCAGTAGGGAATGTGAACAAGTTTCTCATCGCACATGATCACGGAGTAACATCTTCTTATCCAGTCCATATCGATATTGACATCGAAAACTACCAGTTCCTACGGGCCTTAGATCTATGTTGAACGGAGGGTCTAAGAAATTTAAGGTGACAATCCTCGTATAATAGTGTCAATCCCTGACTAAACCTTTCCCATCAGCATTATTCGACATCGTAACAATTTTCTAATGAAGTTGGGGCGATGTTTATCAAGGGACTAAATGCAGTGGATATAAAACTTCTATCGGCACCAGTGTCGAATAAGATAGATGCATAGTGGTTATTTAAGAGGAACGTACCCATGACGACGTTGGCATCAGGGTTTCCTGGTGCATTTCCCTTCTTTTTTGCATTCCAACTGTTATAAAACCATCCTGTGAATTACCATTTCCTCATCTTTATTCTTCAGCTTGGGGACAATTTCTCTTGAAATGTCTGGAGTCCACACCAGAAACAACCATTTCCTTTGCGGGGCTGCCCATTGCCCTTCTGAGTATTAGCAAAAATTTGTGTTACCAGTATTCTGGCAATCGCGAGCAATATGTGCCCTATTTTTGTTGCACTTGTGGCTACGCTGGTGTGCACGGGGCCATTGTGGTTGAAGTGGGCACCTGGTGCATATTGGGAGAGGATCCCCACATTAAGGCTTACTTTTGCTGTCCCATGTTGTAGACTTTGGCGACATCTCTTGCCTCTTGAAGGGGTGCGGGAGGTTGGTGACCATGGTTGTTTCTTGATGAATCATCAGCCTTCCTCTTGTTTTCATTTTTCCTTTCTGCATAAGTGCGGAGTTTCTGATCCATCAAGTATTTGGCCAATCTATAGTCTCATTCCAACGTCTTGGGTCGGCGAGACGTGTCGTGCCCTAAATGTTGGTCAGGATGTTCCCACTTGATTGTATGTGTCAACCTTCTCGTTTCGATTAGCAACAAACTTGGTACATATCAGGGTTAACTTTGGAAAACGTTCAGTGTATGACGGACATCGTTTCCTTGACCTTCAGGTTCCAAAACTCAATTTTAATTTCTTGAGTTCGCCCTGCGGACAGTACTTGTCGTCATCTTTTCTTGTTACTTCCCAAGTCATTGACATTGCCTCTAGACCTTTTTTTTTTTTTTTAAGGTATCTTATTCTGGACCATTCCACCAGGTCAATAGCAAGAGCTCACTAACAGAGTGTCAGGTTGGCAACTTTACTTGATTCTCAATAGCACAACATGATATTGAAACTGACTCTATTCTTTCAATCAACCGAGGTTTTCAACCTGACCACGCCTTCATCCCTTTGAAGTTTCAAAGGTTGGGACACTTCATGAATTTTCAGGGTAAAAACAAGGGCATCGCGTTTGCACGTTCCTTCGGTTATCCCTGTGTGAACTGTGGCTTCCATCCCCATTGGTGGAGTTTCGCAAAAGAGCTTGGTCGATCATTGCTTGGATGGATTCTAGAGTCATGTTGTTTGGGTTGGTGTCGTTAACAGGGGTATTTGGTCCTCTTCTGGTTGTAGGTGCCATGATTTGTCTAGATCACAAAAGACAAAACATGAGGTTATATGACAGAATATATTAATATATAGATGAGATAATCAACACAAGAGAGGTATATAGTACAAAGTAACACATCCATTTCATTCATAACTTTGAAAATTTTACATGAAATAGTCGTCGGAGTACACATAATACAATACAAAATATCTAAGGCTATGCTAGCGGGGAAAACCCCTAATACTTAACATGCCTGTACAATGACCTAGCAAGATACAATAACATAAATCACTAGATGTGACTGTCGGCGTCCCCAGAAGCATCCTGGTGATTGGAAAATCCTAGCCTCTGGTCCTGGCTGCCTAGCTCTCCTCTGCTGCTCTCGCAGTGCTAACAACTCAGTCTGCATGTCGCTCATCTCTCCTCATTATCTCTGATGATCAGAAAGAGAGTCTATACCATCTGGTCCTGGCGGCCTGACGATAGTCTTTCGATGCGCTTGCTAACTCAGCCTGCTGCATCTGAAAGCGAGTCTCGTGTACCTGATGCTGTGTCTGAATGAGAGTACTCTGCAGCTGTAGCTATGTTTGGTGTGCCTGGAGATAGGTCTCATGTGCATACACATGATCACGATGGGCCTGAAGCTCCTGATGAGTCGCCTTACTTAATCTATGAGTGAGCCCAAGCCTCTCGGGAAGCATAGACTTCTCTCCACCATCCATACTATCTCCTGGAGATTCATTCCTATCCCCCATAAGAAATCAGACCCGCTGCGAGTCCATTATAGACTATGTGTGATTTACGAGTCCTTACTAATCCTATGCATCCTCTAGTAAGCATACAAGGTCTGTTGTATCAGCTTATGGAGCTCAGCAAGCTTATGACCCTAGTGTTGACCTCTCCACGGTTCATAGGTGCTATCTTGGAATGCCTCTGCCGGATTACCCAAGTGTCCTTAATCCCGTACCCAACATCTCTAATCCACATTGTCGCCTCTTGTTCAGCATCTACGTGCTAACAATACATTAATCTATACCTGTCCTACTGGTAGGTCTAGCAGTAGAACTCTCTTCAATCTCATATACTTAGAGCCTATAGTGGACAAATACAGCCTTTGCAGGGAGGCTGCTCAGACTTAGAGGAATATCATCCCTACGGTCAACAGGGTGGTGGTTATGGATAGAGATGGTGGTAGTTGTGGTGGTTTTTAGGGATCGGTGAGGTAATGCTGACAGTGACTCATCAATGAGACCTGAGTGGATTTGCTATCCTGTAGTGTCTCGATTTGGGTTGGACCACCGATGATGAGTGGTAAGAGGTGCGAATGTGCTTGTGGGGCCGTACACCTAGCAAGGCGCTCCCTGACAGAGGGTGGTGATAGTGAGATAGGTGGTGTGATTTTTTTTTTGGTGATGGAGTAGTCTGGTCAGAAGTATCTCAACCTCTGCTCTGGTGGAAGGGATATGGAAGTTTGAGGCCGAACGGTAATCCTAGCCCCAATAGTAATGTCAGTGGAGGGTGGTGGTATAACAGGCTCTGTTCCCTCTGGTAGGAAAATAGGCTCATCAACAGGTACAACAATAGCAGAGTCGGCCGGAGCTAAGTGCTCCTCCTCCTCCTCCTCTTCCTTCTCCTCATCATCATCCTCATCCTCACCATCAACGTAATCCCAGATGAATCGCCGTCATCATCATCTCCATCATCTCCCCCGTCCATAGGATAGTCGACCAGACCATCCTCTGTCTCATTATCCTTGTACTCCTTTGGATCCTCCTCGGGATCTGACTCAGTAACATATCCGGGTGACTCAGCAGTAGGTGAATCAACAGGAGGTAATGGCTGCTCCTCAGCTGGAAACTCATGCTCATCCTCCAATGGTATATACTCAGGGTATATAGGCTCTGGCACGTAGTCAAGATCATGTGCCTGTACGAACATAGGCTCACACTCATCCTCGTCCTAAGGAACTGGCGGTGTCTGTGTATCCTCTGGGCCTGGTATGTAATCTGGTGATGGTGGGGCTACTGGCTGCATCGGGAGTCCATCATATCCTAATACGATGACTTGCAGAATGCCTCCATCAGATATCTCCTCATCGGCTCCCCAAAAGACTTTGCCTGGCTCAAAATCGGTATAGACGTATGTGTAGGTAATCGCAGATGATGCAGAAGACATGACTACTGCAAGAAGCAAAAATAACTTATATAAGTAATAATTATAAGAGAGATATGTATGTTACGTCTATAAGTTTTACTTATAAGATTCTTATATTAACATACGTAATATAATTTATATATGCGTATATTAATCATGTAAGCACTTAGTAACTACT
>BQNB010145643.1:0-13687 GCA_026074375.1 Tanacetum coccineum
ATATATATATACATATATATATATATACATATATATATATATACATATATATATATATATATATATATATATATATATTACGAAATCAAAATTTAAAAAGTTGTTGCCTAGTGTGTGTCTACATGCAACCAATATGGAGGTGCGGTTATCTCGACTCTAAAAATAAAAACTATGAGATAACCCAAACGCTCATATATTCACTCTTTCTCAATCGAATGTGTCAAAAAATATATATTAGTTTGTATATTTCAGCAACAATCATGAGTTCATCATGTATGCATGCAAAATCGTTTTTAGAATGTGTTAACAATGCGAGAAAGCATTTTTATGATATTCCTAGTTGTGAGAAATTTTTCGAAAATGAAATTGGGATTTTTGGTATAGTTCGAAATTTGCCAAACACACTCAATCATGCAAATTCTACATCTATGGAAAGCATATTAGTTATACATCGTATAATCTTAGTCCTAATTATGCAAAAAACACAAGAAAAATTAAAAATCCCCAATTTTAAAATTTGGGCTCAGTCAAACCCTATACTCAAGATTGAAAGAGATAATGATGAAATTACTTACAGCAAATGTTGTTTATGATGACATATGTGCAAATCATTAACGATTAACCCTTGAATTTGAGTTTAAAAGGTTGATTTAGTTTTTTGGGTTTGGTTTTCGTCGACATAGCAGCAACAGGAGAGAAAGGAGTGTTTATTTTTGTGTTTAAGAAAAATTAAAAGAAAAATGAGTATTCGGGTTTTTCAGGTGACGGTCCCGGATATATTTGGGACCGTCCGAGACAAATCAAGGACCGTCCCAATAAATCAGGGACCATCCCATGTTACTAGGTTTTGGAATTGATTTTTGGCGAATTTTTGTAAAGCCAAAAGTTCAATATAGACCCAATATTTGTCATAGACCCAATGAACCAATTCTAGCCACTTATTTTTTCATCAAAAATAAAAAAACCCACTTTCCATCTCTTTTCTAAAAATTAAATATCTCACACACTGTTAATCGTTACGCAAAACAAAACATATCATTGCGACGAGAATTAATTTATCTTTCTATAGAGAGGCGACACTATGTACTTTCGACGAACTTTTTTTATGATTTTATGAAGTCATATACGATTTTATGAAATCATATATGATTTATGAAATCATATATGATTTTATGAAATCATATATGATTCGTTATACGAATCATATATGATTTTCGCAATTCGTGACTGAAACAAAATTGAAAAAAAGTTTGTCGGAATCACAAATCATATATGATTTTATGAAATCATATATGATTTTATGAAATTATATATGATTCGTTATACGAATCATATATGATTTTCGCAATTCGTGACTGAAATAAAATTGAAAAAAAGTTCGTTAGAATCACAAATTATATATGATTTTATGAAATCATATATGATTTCATGATATATGATTTTATGAAATCATATATGATTCGTTATACGAATCATATATGATTCGTTATACGAATCATATATAATTTTCGCAATTCGTGACTGAAAAAAAATCAAAAAAAAGTTTCTCGAAAGTATATCGTGTCACCCATCTACTGAAAGATAAAAAAATACTCGTCGCGATGGTGTATTTTTTGTCGTGTGACGATTTACCGTTTGTAAGATATTTTATTTTTAAAAAAGTGGTGGAAAGTGAGTTTTTTTATTTTTGATAAAAAAATAGATGGTTGAGATTGATTCATTGGATCTATGACAAATAATAGGTCTTTGTTGATCTTAACTCTTTTTGTAAAGGAGTGACATTTTAATTTGCATTTCCAAAATTAAATATACTTAAATATTTCGGATGAAATATCTAAGTTGTCAAGTAAAAAGAGTGGATTTAATTTTCTATGAGAATATTACAAACACGTTTATCTCATGAATTTTTGTGAGATGTGTTGCATCATTCCCAATCCTAGACGCAATTGATTGAAAGGTTCACGTTTGAGATGTTTAGTTAGGATGTTGACGATGTTATCTTCGGACGAAACTTTTTCGATGAAAATGTTCCCTTTTTGAACATTGTCGCAAAGGAAATGATGCCAGATTTTGATGTATTTTGTACGCAAATGCTGCACGAGGTTTTTGCTCAAGTCAATTGTGCCATTGTTGTTGCGCATGATCGGAATGTCGTCGAGGTTGATGTCGTTGTCAATAAAATCTTGTTTCATCCATAGTGCTTGTTGACATGCCTTTCTGGCGCTTATGTATTCGGCTTCGATAGTGGAGATAGCAAGTGCCGTTTGTTTCTTGGAAAACCACGATGTTAAACAACATCCCATGAATTTACAAACGCCACTGGTGCTTTTTTGATCCACATAATCCCCCGCATGATCAGATTCGACATATACTATAGTTTTTATGTCGGTCCCCTTAGGATACCATAATCTTAAGTGCGTAGTGCCTTTAATGTAACGGAAGATAGGTTTAACCGCTTCAAGATGAGAGGTTTTGGGATCCTCTTGGAAGCGTACACAAAGGAAAACACTAAACATGATATCGGGCCTACTTGTTGTTAGTTATAATGAACTACCTATCATGCCCCTATACTTAGTACTATCCACGGACTCACCTTCTTCATCCTTCATGAGTTTTGTACCGAGGACATGGACGTATTAATGTTGGTTTAAACTCTTCTAAGCTATATTTCTTAAACATTTTTTAATATATTTAGATTGATTAAAAAATATTCCGTCTTCCATTTATTTTATTTGCAAACCAAGGAAGAAATTTAATTCACCCATCTTGCTTATTTCAAAATCTTCGTGCATGATCTTAGCAAAATCATTACATAAGTATTGACAAGTTGAACCAAAAATAATATCGTTGACATATATTTGAATAATGATAAGATGTGACTTACGTTTCTTCGTGAAAAGTGTATTATCTACCATTCTCATGGTATATTCATGTTTAAGTAGAAAGGCTTTTAACAAATCATACCAAGCTTTAGGAGCTTGTTTAAGACCGTATCATGCTTTCTTTAGTTTAAAAACATGATTAGGTTTTTCAAAATCAATGGATCCCAGAGGTTGTGCTACGTATACCTATTGGAAAACGTTATCTTATAACCTAATATTACATAGAATAATCTACGAGCTATGCAGCTGAATTAAACTCATATAGCAACTATAATTAACATAAATAATAAACCGAAAGCTACGGATCCCGAAGGTTGTGCTACGTATACCTATTGGAAAACGTTATCTTATAACCTAATATTACACATAATATTCTACGAGCTACGCAGCGGAAATAAACTCATATAGCAACTATAATTAACATAAATAATAAATCAAAAGCGTACCTTTTAGCAAAACAAGCTAAATAAAGAACTGAAGCTTCTTGAGAATACGCACGTTTATTAAACCCGTGTAAATACTGAAACCTTGTTGAAGTTGCTAAAGTAAACAACCTCTACGCGTAACACACTACACGTTATACAATATCACCCGAATGCTAGTTCCACAAACCAACGAACTAAGAATGCTAGAACTTTGTCAAAGCTCAAACTCCCTTTGTGGGGTGTTTATTTTGTTCGACCAAAGCACGAGAGGAGGAAGAGAATGGGATGAGAATTATGAGCTAGGGAACCCTCCTTATATACTAAGTGAATTAGGGCATACCTAATATACTTAGCTTAGTGCCAAAGCTAACACAAAACCCACAACACCCCTTTTGGGCTTTAGGTCAGTCGAACCTATATCCAAACACCCTTGGTGTTGACTTTTTGACTTTTCTAATTATTATATATAATTACTTTTAATTACACATTAATTAAAAAGACTTATATTTATTTATTCGTAAACAAACTAATTAACGACCGTTTAGTATTCTACCGTTGGATCATATATTAAAAACATATATAATAAATATACACCTATATTATTATATACATACCAATAGAATGATATTTAAGTGTATAAGTGTGTGACCCCTCGTAGGCTCACATATTCCTAGCCGTATAAATATCCGTATAACATGATCACATCCTAACAGCTCCCACTTGCGAATGTCATTGTCATAGAATATAACATACTAACATTGACAAATAGTCTATCAACATCATCAATGCTCCTAGAAAAACCTGAGAATTGTTTCAATAAACATCTCAACCTTCAATGGTTTAAGTTAGTCCTATCTTTTTGTTTCAGATACAATGTTAAATGTAGATATGGATCAAAAGTCATCCTATAGTTTAACGATTCTGTTTCTCGCATATGTATTGAACAAGATTACCAAATATAAAAAGAGTCATCTTAACTACACTTTGGACGCGGCCACGCAAACATTTAATAAATCCAACGAGGACCCTAGTAAGTATCTAACTCCTAGACATGTGGAGGAACAAATTTAGTTTTGACTAAAAGTGTTTGTCATGTACTCTAAAACATTTTTGAAAGTAGCCTCTATAACTACCTTATTCAGCATTGCGGTTGACTAGAATCAAGAAATGCCATCCATACACGCAAAACCTGCTTGCATCTCAAGCCTGGGGATAAACAAACTTTCACCATGTGTGTAACTCACTCAATGACGCCGATCCATAAAGTGGTTAACACAAAGTGGGGTATCCAATATTCAACCACATTGAATAATATGTGAAATTGGCAGAATCATCTTTACATATTCAACATAATATAACCAAACACTCACATTTGTCTTATCTTAACAATATTCCCATATTGTTAACTGACAATGGACATAGTTTAGAATAAATAAATTTTCTCAAGGATTTAAACATGAAAATACAAAACACGATAGTATAAATGAAAACAATCATACCACGTATGTCAATTCATTATTTAAAACAACTGCTTACATTTCCATTATCCAAATACCAAATAAGATCAATGCATGATGATCCAAGTTGAATACTAATGTCTTATTCACAACAAGCGCAATTGGTGATAAGGCATAGGTTCCATGAACAAATCAATTAGGTTATGATCTTGTGGAACTTTGAGAATACTTATTTCAATAATTCACAAATAGTGAAGTTCTTTGAATAATATGATGATTGTTATTTTGTACGTGTGCACTTATATGAATTTAGTCATACTACATTCCATAAGACGTATGACATACGCAAAACATCTAAATGAAGATAGTCATCTTAACAGTTTTCCAAACCCTAAAGCATTCTTATTCTTTTATCGTATTCTGCAACTATCTTATCAAGTGAAACAAGTGTAGTCAGCAATGTTATCATTCATGATGAAAAACTTGCTAGGACTAGGATTGAGTATCATCTCAATAAAAACAAGCACTAGTGTATACAAACAACACTATACTAAAATCCCGTAAATTCTGAACTTCTTTGATAATGTTCAGACATCACACAAACACAAGCTTTGTTGATTATAATGATTTTACTATGATTATCATAATGTATATCCATAGTATTATCAATTAGGAATGAAATCATAATCTAAACATTTATCTGAATGTTCCTTCTAATATCTTTTAATTAGATTCCAGTGTTTTCAAATCATCTTACATTCGTGCAAATGATACAACTAGTCACATATACAATATGATGTACATAATGAATCTTTTAGTGGGACTTAAGGTTTTCATTCATGTGTTCAAACTCACCAACTGAGATCGATCATTAAGTTTCACTTAATGATATTCCATATTGCATTTAGGCTTAATTCACCACATATGTTTAATGTATCAAACATATTATACCAAGGTTGCATGTTTCATTTCCTAAAATACTTACCAGAAACTTTATTTCAATCTAAGGGCTAAAATCTTATTTAGATAAAAAAAAGTTGTTTCTAATATGTCCAATAACATATTTAATTTTAGAAGAATAAAACAAAATACTCCCACTAGCTTTTAGATGTACTCATGAGCTACCTTATTTTTAATCAAAAATCAAATCCAATAAGTGATTGATTTAATAATTAGACTTAAGATTATGCTCATTAGATGCGTTCTTTTAATCCACACTTGGATTCTTGCAAATATATGTATACTTGCAAAGATTATATATTGGATTCATAAAACCCTCATTTGATTACATATCGTCCATGCAAGGTAATCATTCAATAAAGAGTTCTTGAATCCAATTTGTCATATTTCTTTCCAAGAAAACAAGTATGACAGTCAAATCATCTTTATATATTTAAAGTTTATAAATGAAGAAGTTTTAATCATAGTCAATTTTTTGAGTACGAGTAAACACTTATGTCATTTGACGTGCAATAAATATGTATACAATATTGTCCTTATGAGTCTTCTCTCAAAGGAAACTCATTTAAACCACATCATCAAACCGATAGATTAAAGATAAATCAAATTTCAAGAATATGATTATCTCCTTTTGGACAACATCTTTTCATTCATAGTCTTTGAGTCATCCATTAGATCCAATATCTAATAATGCATCTCCTATAGTTAAAAGGTTCACTATGATCCTCTAACTCATGATCCTCACCATTGATATAAAAACATATCATGAGAAATCCTTACGGATCTATGAATACGAGTAAAATCATTCTAAGTTTCAACATTTTCATGTTTAGCCTCAGTATGACATTCGTTAGTGTGTTCAGAAGGTTTATGTATCTTCTCCTTGAAGTTAATCAAGACCTACAATACTCTCACTCGCTTTTAGCAAAGCGAGACTCCCACTGCTTTTTGTAAATTTGAGACTATTCTCAAATGACTCAGCATAACAAGCAACAAAAACTTTGTTCTCGTATGGGTTATAGAAATGGCATCCCATTGTTTCCTTTGGGTATCCTATAAAATACACTTAACAGTTCTAGGCTTTTGTCAGTAATAATCTCCAAGAGCTTTTAACAAATCTAGAACTTCAATCAAGACACAATGAGATTCATCTCATATTATTACTAGAATAATGTCTTAATTAACCTTATAGGTTGAAGTCTTATTGGGTATATTCACGACATACTTAATTATCTAACCTTGATTTATTTAGGAGTTAAAAAAGTTAAAGTCATCACGAATCAAAACAATATCCATATATAGTTTGATTACCCTTGTTGGACATACCATAAAATTATGGTATTCTAATAAGATTGAAATAGTGAGTGACATCTCATAATTCATTAGATGAACTTATAATTTATGGCTTTTCCTATTTACCAACTTAAGTTAAAACATAATGGTATCAATAGTATTACTAAGCCAATTGCATACTTTTTATAAGTCTTTAATCAAGTCAACGACTTAATGTGTATGTGCTAACAAGTAGACATAAACATCTAATACATTACTATTCGTTATAAGCCTTTGACGACTTCATGTATATGTCTTAACATGAATACATAACAAGTTAACCTTTTACTTTACATTATAAGTATTTTCATAAGTAAAGGACTTAGTGTGCATGTCTTAACAAGAAGACATAACAATTATTGAACTAAAGTAAAAATAAGTGCTAATTCATGGCCTCAATAGTAATTTCAAGTTAATTCCAAACTTTATGTTTATGATTCCCAAGAAAACATAATCATGTAGCTGACCTTTTTATATTGACATATTCTCTTAACTAGTTGCAAAGCCCGCCCGATAGGCGGGCTTGCCTTGTGAGTATCCAAGAAATAAATTAACTAACAATTAATGAATTACGAACATCGTAAAATATTTATTGAGTGAATAAGAACAAAAAAATAAGTGGTAATCCGATAAGAGGAAATAAAATTTAATAAATTATCTGCCATTACAAAGTATATGTTTTTAGTTCAAATGCGGAATAAAGCTTTTTTATACACAACGTTAGTCGTTGAATTTGTGTATTTACCATCTTTATCACAACATAAGATCTTCAGACCCTTCCTGTTCTCGACCCTTGAGAAAATTGGCCACTAAAGAATGTTTGACCTTGACTTTTATTAATGGTCATACCGAAGCAAACTTGAATGTCGTCTGTTTAGTTTAAACGACATCTTATGTGGTATTAGTATAGTACATATTGTAACTTCAGTATATTAATGTCATAATGTGGTTAACTCCTAATGGTGCACAATCAAATTTTCATCATGAAAGAATATATGAATCCTTGTTTGGTATTTTCCATAGAAAAAATGCAATTCTTTTGCAAATCACATGCTCGAGTCACAGAAAGACGTAAACCATCTAGATAACTAAATTAAGTTTTGTCATAGAAATAGAAAAATTACTTGTCCACACCATGAGCAACACCATAGCCCTCATTATAAACTTTCATAACCTGTAATGAATCAAAAAAATATAATAAACTTGATCTTTTCAAAGCTGTATATAAAAACGACACAGCGTGAAATAAGAGCTAATTTGGTACCTTCATCTTGTGACAATTTTCTAGATATTTAAGCTGATTTAATAGTCGTATAGCTATAGTCAATTTTCTGATATTCAAAACTATAATATGCTTATTCTCATGTATTGGAAATCAAAATGCAACAATCATATACAATATAATAAGCAATCTCAAACACCCTCTTCAAACAAATTATTTTTACCTCAAAGGAGTCATATAATCATGGATGTTTGAGAATTCATAATAAAACTGGTTACATACTTATTGGTATTCGAAATAATAATTTTTGAATAAAAACTTCATTTGAAATAAATCTTGATTATAAATGTTCCAATCAAATATCAAAATTATTTACCTTACAAACAAAACCGACTTAAGATTTTAGATCAGGTCTACTTTTTGGTCGATGTTTTGGCCATTCTTCAGGTGCATCCACCATTAACAAATAGAAAGTAGATGGATTAGCACTCTCTTAAAAGTAAAATAATCATATTCATATAAAAAAAACTAAACTAATATCTAAAGAAAAATTAATAAAACATGACATTCACTCAGCCCTTTGATGAGTAGTGTCTAGATAGTCTAATAGTCAGGTTTGTAGTTCCATTCCTCTTTATTTTTAGGGTCATTTTAGATTTTACTAATAATCCCATATAACATCCATAATACTGTGTCTAATAAATTTTTTCCTCAACTTTCGACCAACTAAAACGCATCTTATACTTGTCATTAGAATGATATTACTACACTTCAACATGAGTTATAAGAATAAACAAACGGGTCATATGGATTGGAAGTTGTCTCATACGCATCCTATACTTGTCATCAGAAATTCAAAATGATATATTACTACACTTCAACACTAGTTTTAAAGATAAACAAACGGGTCATATGGATTGGAAGTTGCCTCATTTAATTACTAATCCATACATGATACATCGTGAATCATATTTTGTTTTCAAAATATAATATTAGTATGTAAACATATATAAGCTCATAACCATTTTGGCTTAATTACTTTATGAAAAACAATTTTATTGATAAAAAGTGTTCCGGGTCTACCTAGACCTGCCTGTAGCAAACATGACCCATTACCCAACCGAAATGTACTATTTCTTACAGCAATGACTATGTCAATAAGTGCTATGGAAAATGGAATAGTGTGTGAAGTTAGTAACATAATTGATATTAACCTGATAGTTGCGTACGTCAAGCAGGTAACATCGCAATTTTGAAGCATCCCTAATATAAGAGCATTAAGTACATCGAGCAGTCTTTGTTTCAGTTGACAGTGTACTGCAACAAAAAATGAACATGTCAAATTACTGTTTGTTATAAATTTCCTTGTTCGTCAAGTAGTCATCAATACACTCATATATTGTAATTTCCTAAATCAGTGATAATTAAACAAACACATTCACTTGATTGCAACTATACCATAACATTACAATGTTATAACATTAACTACTTATAATTTCTAAATTAATCAAAACTTTAGACTTATGAATGAAGAAAACCAACTCATTGCAGTGTTTAATTTTCTTTAAGAAACAAGATATCATGTATTTACCCATCCATTGAACCCCACATAAATCTAATCCATTTTAACATAACCTATTTAACAAATAAACCAACCCGGCCATTTTGTTATCACTGGTATATCAAAACAGAAAATATGACATAATGTTATCTCTGGTATATCAAAACAAATAATAATCTAACGTGGCCATTTTTTATCTCTGGTATATCTAATCTAATTTAGGAAAGTGCTTATTAGTAGCTATATTAAAACACAAAATATGATATAATGTTTGGATAATTATGGTCCATACAAATAAGCTAATAAGCTAATTTTGAGTGTTTGGCAGTAATAGGATATAAGTGCTGATGTAAACAATTTATTTGAACAACGCTTGCATAAAGCAGATAAGCATAGTTTGAAATCTGATTTACTTTTTGTATGCAACAATGCATGCACCAGATTACATTAAAAACTGATCGCGTTATATAGAAGACTGGCCTTGTTAAACTAACCAGGTCATATAAAATGATAAAGTTATATGCAAATCAGTGAGCATGGCCACAAGTAGATCAGGTGCATCGGGTCCAAATGTAAGTAACTGAGGTAAAGATTAGTGAGATTAACATGAAGGGATGTACCTCGACTTAAAGCAGCACTGGATTTTGGTCCAAAACTGTTGTCACATAATTTTCATATCTTTAAACGGGTGCACGTACCAAGTGCTTCAGGTATAGCAATTCCACCTCCTGAGCAATCGATTAAAAAGTTAATTTAGTAGTCTCACCAAAGTTGTGAAAATGTTTGAAAAACAAATAACAAATAATGTAGAAAAAGATTAATGGGTGATGCTTCACCTTTTGAACCAAGCCAACAGCTACTATAAGGGGTCAAGTACTTGTACGGAAGCTAAACAAACAAATTTCCATAAATTTAAATACACTTCTTTTTATATTAAACATACAACAATGACTCATCGAAGTAGAATATATACCTTTCCGCTTAGCAACTCCCATATGTCACACCCCCAAAATATCAAAGTATAATGGCAACCGAGGGTGTGTGACTTCATGATAATCATACTTCTAAGCAATACAGAACGACCTCTATATGAGACGTTTTAAGAAAATTGATCACTTGAATTAGGAAATGATAAATTGTTTAAACATTCAATAGAAGCATAAAAATAGACAATATGACATCGTTTTTAAATAGTACAAGTGATCTTCAGATAGCGGGAAAAATGACTGCAATGCATGAGACTTCATATAGCATCTTTGTTCTTAATACCTGAGAAAACATTGCTAAAGTGTCAACATAAAGTTGGTGAGCTCATAGGTTTGTTTAAGCAAAAAACGTAGCGTTTTTGAATCACAAAGATTTCATCCACCTTATGGACAATTATAAAAACAGATCCAAAGTCATTATAAAATTGCTTACTATTGTCTAAGCTCATGACACCGAAGCATTAACATATACCAACAATGAATGAATGCCCTTGCAGCCGGGACACCCATAATCTGACTCAAATGAAACTGTGTTTGCTTGACTAATGTCAGTCCAAGACAAACAGGGACGTCAATCCCGATAGATCTATCCATAACATTCACGCTTACAAGTAATTAACGGTTCATGATAAATCGGGCAGATAGCAACTTGGGTTAAATCGGGACTTAGACCAATCAGTAATGAGTAATTGCACTTGTATTCACACGTTTGAAATAAGCAATGTTCTCACCCTAAAAGATGATTTAAAACAGTAGAGTAGGGGCTATGAAAAATTACCTTGTTAATTAATCGCTTTGAATAGGGAGATTGGATCTATGCACGTCAAATAGTGACTCGATTAACACCTAAGTAATTTCGATAAATCTGAGTGTACATTCTAAGAACTCAATGTATGAATTATCCAATTTATTTGTCCAATGATAAAATATTGCTTTATGTTTTTCACTCATATCGTTGATTAGACCGTTAGCTCTAGGAATGATACACGACTACGCACATCTAAGTATTTATACTTAATTTGATGAAACTATGTGCTATAACTTTTAATCATATGATCACATTATAACAAAAAAAGAAATAATACTATTTATTTACCAATTTTCGAGTTTATATGTATATATATATATTTATCTTGCTTATTTACCTACTTTAGTCGTCACTTAAGTTTCGTGTAAATATCTATTTTATATGTTGCAGTTCATGTGAAATGTTCATAAATACATCTTTGTATAAAATTATTTACTTGTATTTAATATTCTCACGTTTCAACGTTTACGATTTAAATCATATGCTTTTTATAGATATCTTTTTAAAATCGAAAGAATTTACGTTAAATTTTTTAGTGTCAAAAAATATTATATAATACAAAACAAGTTTATTTTCCTCTTTCAAAAGTTCGGTTTTATCGTAACTAATTCCATGTCATTTAAAAATGTCACACAATTATGCATGAAATATACTCTATGCAATGTAGTATGACTTTTATTTGTATAATATAAGCAAGTGGGAAAACATATTACACTATTTCTTACCCTACTAGAATCAGGGAATGCATGCATGCTATTATATGTCACCATGTTTTCTTTTCTTGGTTCCTAGTTTATGTATTTATACTAGTTATTCCATGCTACTATAATTATGTTTGTTGCTCTAGTCTTTAACTCTCATGCATAAGTGTTACCAACATAGTAAAATGGTGTGACACCAAAATACTACTACCTTGGCAAAGTTATTCGGTTCCCATGGTTCGAACCATTTGGTGCATAGAGGTAGATCGCAGCCGCACAACGAGCGCGTTTGGGTCGGGTAGGCCGCACCATAAAAGGGTGCGTCCACTGTTTGAGCTCAATCAACACCAAGGGGGTGCGTTGGTGGGTCGGACGTAATAGCACCAAAAGGGTGCGTTGAAAATGATAAAGGCAGCAGCCGGTTGGTATGAAACCACCAGCCTTCGCCACCCACCACTTTGCGGCAGCAACAGTGGCAGCAAGCCACCGTCGTACGCCAACGCAAGCAGCGACAACAGTGGCAGCAACCAACTGTCTCGCACACACGAGTGGCTCGAATGCGAAAAGGTTCGGGGTGGGTTGCTATCCGTGGAGCAGTCGTCTTGCCCGCTGTGGTGCAGAATGACGAGGCACAACCTCGTTGAGGTAGTGGCTCCTCGTCACCCGTCGCTGGTGGTCACGGTCGGGTTTGGTCTCGGTCATAATATAAGTATTTAGCACGTATATCTCAGTCCTACTCGTCCCTAGTGCCAACGTTTTATAATCACGAGACATGTGTTAAGTTTTACTCGTTTTAAAATGGTCGCATAATACCTTGTTCGACCCAGTTTTATGTCCATGGTTTACGTATTAAATTTTTACGCGTAGCATGACAAAATTTTGACTTGCGTACATTCACGAGGACCATGCATGGGCCGCACCATGCATGTCGTGTGATACTACAAAATGAAAGTCACGTATGAGAAATATGGAGCTACAAGAATAAGTTACGAAGGTCTAGGTTTTGCTAGGCAATGTGGAAGGATGACAGTAGTAAGTGTTAGATATGAGTAAAAGACTCGGTCACCCCGTATATTTATTGTTTATAATAGTTCGTAGTTTAATAGTTAATCATATGTCTTTCAGTTTTAAGCCGGGTACTAATACCCGGTATTTTGTAAAAACTATATTTGCCTCTTCCAACTTTTGAAGAGGTAAGCTATTTTCACTTTAAACACATACACTCTCTCTAAAATACCTCTCTATGTGTTTCTCTCTCTAGAAACTAGCCCAACTCAAGAATCATCACCCGTGTTATGAAATAAACGATCCTACAATTGGTATCAGAGCCTCGGTGGATTCACGATTGATTCG
>BQNB010145644.1:0-16685 GCA_026074375.1 Tanacetum coccineum
TTAGGTGTTAGATGTTTCAGGGGTCTATCTTGCTTGTTTTTATAGTTTCTGTTAAGATTAAAGTTACACAGTTAGTCCTTTTAATTTTCATAGTAAGTCCTTTGTTAGTTTAAGTGTTAGTCTAGTTAAGTCCCTAGGTTAAGGGACTGTTTCTGCCATTAGTTCGAACTTTGTGTTTTTTATATAAAAACTTTTTTTCCCCGCCTACCCTTATCTTTCTGTCTTGTCACTTTTAACCCTTGTGTTTTGGCAGTTTTTAGTTTAAGTTTTATATTTTTAAAAAAATTAATTTTCAAATTTAGTTTTTGTTTACTTTTCAACTTTAACTTTAAACTTTTATCTTTTAAATAAAAGATTAGTAAAAAAAATGTTTTTCTCATCTTTTTAAGTAATTTAGAGTTAATCTAGTTTTTTCCGGGTTATACACACCTTTAAATCCTACGGCTTACAAGGAGAGAGAAGAGATGGAGGGTCAAGATGAGATAGAAGGACCTAGAAGATGGGAGGAGATCAAGCTTCGGGTATAAATACCCCCATCATTCCAGCACAAGAAATAGTAATTTTTAGTGGTTAATTTTTCAGTTTTATTTTAGTAGTGTAATTGTTTTCGATTAGTATTGAGTAGTTTTTGTAATTTCAATTTCATTCGTATTGTAAACTTTATTTCAGTTTTTAATAAAAGTAATATTTCACATTAAAAAAAAAAAATATCTCTTCTCTTATTCAAATCAGGATCCAAACCTAAACGAGGTTTCCATTGCACGAGTCATTGGGGAAACGACCCGGGTGATCATACTTGCCAGGTCAAACATACGTATTCTATATATATATCTTTGTGAGTGGAATTGTCCAAGGAATACTTGGGGATTTCCTTAATTTCTCTATAAGTATATTATTTTATATGTATGTAAAACTACGAATCATTGTCTAAAATATTGTTCATGTCACAGTATCTTCTGAATAAAGAAATATAAAAATGCAAGATGAGCTTTTGTAAAATACAATGACAAAATCAAATGCTCCAGCGATGAAGCGCGAGCTCCCAAACCTAGTTTTTAGTACTAAGCAATATGTAATAAAGTTCGAGGTTAAATCAGATTGTTTATGTAAAGGTCATGTGTAAGCTATTGCATTTTAAGCATATAACTACAAAAGGTTCTTATCCCCAATTTTAGGCATAATACTATTTAGTTTTGTAGTGTCTAATAAGATATAACAGTGTTTATCGTTTCGGTTATCGGGTTATTCGGTTTATTCCGTTTAGTTAGTTCGGTTAAAAGAATTTTTAGGTAAAACTGAATCGAATTGAACCGAATTCACATTTGATGCATGCCTAAGTATTGAGGAACGGGCCTACTTGTTTTTAGAAGCCTAAGATCGTGGGAAAAAAATAATTTTATTCACACTAGCATAACTAGAGCCCTGAAACGCTATATTTTATGAGTTATTAGACTTTTTATGTTTTTTTTTCATTTTTATTTGACTTTGTTTTTTGGCTAGAGTCTGGCCCGTTTGTTTTTTGAGGCCCATTTCAGTTTCGTGAGTCTATTTAATAAATGTATTGTAATCCTGGTTAAGCAGTTCCAAGAAATACGAAAAGTCTATTTTTGGCAGTTTTTGCTAAGAAGCATCCTACTAATCGGTATTCGTTTGAATCAGCGATTGTTGGAAGAATCAATCCTAGTATTCGTGTGAATCGACATGATCAATTTATGTTATATCGTTTATTAGTCTACTTCAACATTGAATTAAACCAAACGAAAACCGAACCGAATTCGGTTTGGTTTTCGGGTTGACCTAAATAACCGAATTACATAATACTAATTAATTTTCCATTTAACTATATAGTTTTTTGAAGAAAAAAACTTTCTAGCTTAAAAAATATTATATTTACACTAGAAAAAAGTTTTAATGATTTTTTCTTTTTGTATATAAAAATATATATATCTATGTGAATTCGGATTTCGTTTTGGTTCAGTTTTTATTTTGCCAAAACCATATTCAAACCGAAAACCGAATATCCGGTTCAATTTAGTTTTGACAAATTTGGTTCTTTCAAGTCAATTTTTCTCTGTTTGATTCGGTTTCGCTTTTTGGTTCGTGTAGATTTATCCCAATCATGACTAGACACTAAATTTTAAGCCTACTAAATTTTAAGCCCAGCAAATAGTTCAAATCTATGCCGTCCTTGATATGAACTTGAGCTAAGCAAGCTAAAAGCCTGCTACACTGGCCTTGCTAGTTAGCTTTTTGTGTGCTTATATTGTCAATTTAATTTATTTTTACTATAAGTATTAGCTATAGCTATCTAACCAGATACTTGTGAAAGTGAAAACTTAAACCATAATCACAGGTTTTAAACTTTAGTTGTTTTGCCAAATATACCTATAACGTGATATTGTCAGATTCGTTAATACTATAACATTACGTTAACCAAACCATTTACCCATCGCATTTCATGATTATTCACTTTTACAAATTGGTCAAGTAAAAAAGTTATACTCAACTTAATCGTGTATATTTTATAAGTTGATGCCACTAGATGTGTAGTGAAAATTATAGATACGAATTAGGGAATAAATTGGCATAAGCTCGGTATGTGGGCTTGTGGTCCACTAGGGGTTCTCTCTTGTAATCTCTATATATTATGATGAATAATACAAAATATCCGACGGGGGTTTTCATCATCTAACATGGTATCAGAGCAGGTCTACCTAGATGGCTATGTTGAGCCGCCTCCACAAAACCACCCGTCAAACCCTAGCCTCCACCATTCACTAAAAAAAACCCTAACACTGCCGTCGTTGTATCCTTCTTCGTCATATCTAAATCTCAATGGCGTTCACAACATTTATTGGAAGGCTTTTATTTGCTTCTATTTGCTTCTATTTTCATTATATCTGCTCATCAAATGTATAATGAATTTAGAAGTGATGGAGGGCGAGCTGTAAAGGTTACAACGATCGAAGTAGAAGAAGATCACTTGATGTCATCTCTGTCATCTTGTTTTTTTAATAATATGTTTTTTTTCTAGGTATGCTATTGTATGATTGTTCTGTGATTTTCGTTATCACGTTTGTTTTTTTAAAAGGATACTTTGGGTTATCTCGTATGGTCCGGGATACTTTGGTTTATCCCGTAATTTGTGTTGGTGATTTGTGCTAAGGTCACAAATCAACACAACCATGATTTGTGTTGATGATTTGTGAATCCACACAATCTTATATTGTTGTTCGTGTTTCGGTCGTGAGCTGGTTTATTTTTTTATTACGTTAATGTTTTGTTTTTCTCTTTTTCTAGTTTACTACTCCAGTCCGAGCTTTTGTGATTTTGCCGCTCTAACTGCGGGGGGTATTAGAGAATAAATTGGCCCAAGCCCGGTCTGTGGGCTTGTGGTCCACTAGGGTTTCTCTCTTGTAATCTCTATATATTATGATTAATAATACAAAATATCCGACGGGGGTTTTCATCATCTAACAGATACGACATGAAAATCGACAGAAACCTAACACAACAATCATTTGGTTTGAGTTGGAGATAAATGGGTATGATAAAAAAATAAGTCACCTCTACTAACTGAACGACTCTTGTTTGGATTAGGATAATGTTTTTTCTGTTGAAACATGGTTTGATATTTTGGTCGATTAGTTTATGGGTTTTAACCTATCGCTACACATATTCAAAATTCAAAAAGATACCGTTCTTTCATTTAAAGAGATAGACGTGATCACTTCATAATTCTTTGCGCTTAACAAAAATTAAAGCACAGGTCACTCACACTTTAATGTCAAATTTATTAACCATTTGCTACTAAATCAACTTAGATATCAGTTTAGGTAAATGTTAAACGAATCAAACTGTTAAAGTGTATAAACCTCAAAAGAATAAAAATATAACTTTGAATTTGATTTTTCTAAGATACAACACACATGACTAAGGGTGTTAATCAATTCAGGTTGGTCGGGGTCGGGTTAATTCGTATTGGGTCAAAGTCAGGTCAAGGCTAAAAATGACATACCTAAACCTATTTGAATTTAGGTTAGTAAGGTTCGGGTCAACTCGGGACGAGTTCTTTCGGGATCGGGTCAACCCGAATATGAGTAAAATGGCAACAAAATTGCCTATTTATACTAGATTAAATAGATAATTTATAAAAATTATATTAAAAAAACAAAAAAACCTTTATTTTGGTCAATCGGGTCGACCCGAACCCGAGTTAACCAAACATTGTCAACCTGATACCCGACCCTATTTAGTATTTGGCTTGCTCAGGTTGACCCGAATGACACGAATAATATTACTGACCCTAGCAACTGATCCTCATTTTAGCAATATGATTTTACAATACTGCAAAGGAAAAACAATCCTAATTTTACGTAGGATTTTTGCAAGCTTAATATCTTATAGGATCTCGATCTTAACCGTAGGATCTTAAGATCTAATCCGATCTGATCTTACTTTACGTGAACCACATACTAAAGAACTCCAAAGTTATAAATTTATTATATAGAATTTAAACAACAACATGTTAATTTTCTTAAAATTCCATAATCATAGAACAACATTTCTGAACATTGATATAATTGTGTGTTTATCAATTTATGATATATAACTAGTAATAGGGTTGTCGCGCGTTGCGGCGTAGCGTTTTAAAATGCACGTATTTGTCTTGAAAATCGTTCGCAAATTTTGTTCGGTAATATCATTATTGTCGATCATCTCATGTTTATTAATTTTTTAACTTTTTATTACATAGCCTAGTATTTTAAATTGCAATTTACATTTTATGTAGTGTCGTTCTGCATGCACTGATATGACTCAACTGTTCATCGTAGCCACATCCTAATCTTCTAGCTCCTTCTTATTCAGACCATTTGTACCATCAAAACTTATCTTTCGATTGCTAAAAAAATGGTGCATCATGAAGAGCTCGCCACTGCTGCTAACTCCACATTGTTGGGCGTTCAATTTCTTATACATTTTGATCTGGAAAACAAAAAAGATATTGAGATGAGTAAAGAGCTGCTGACGTAGTGTCTAGAGTTACAACACAATATACACGTGAGGGGAAAACTCATGACCGACCTAAAAAAAAATTCGAGTCTTAAAAGGTGCTGCTAGACAACACCTTTTGATCCCTCAGATGAGGACGGCGAGAAAACAGGGTAAATGAGACTAACTTATGCATGAAGTTTGGTAGAAACCACCTTTATATATCATGTTTAAGAAAATTAAAAACAAAAACAAAACAAAACTGAAACGATGTCGTAAAGCTTAAACGCATTTTCAAATGAAACACTTGTTTTATAACGACGTCGTTCCACCCCAAAACGACGTCGGTTTGCCCAAGCCCACTCACACCCGGCCCATCAGCCCCCCTAAACAACGTCGTTGTTGCACCTTCAAAACACGATCGTTTGCTTCGCTATTATATAAAAAATGTAATAATTCATTGAATTAATTACTGAAATCGTCCTTGTGGTTTACTAGGTTTCACATGTATCGTCCCTGTGTTTTTTTAAGCGGGTCATGTCCTTGTGGTTTGTAAATATTACGGGTCTTGTCCAATTTACCAACGAAGTCTAAACAGTCGTTAAAAAAGGTCATAATATAGATTCATAAACGTGAGGGCTAAGATTGAAATTTTGTTTTCTCTCTCAAGATATTTTTTAAAAAATACCCTTTTATTTTATTTTATTATACTTAAATTTTGGGCTTATATGTTAACCAAAGTTTTTTTTATACCTTTCCGTATGTTTTTTTTTTACGATTTTGTACGTTTTCCTATTGTTTTTGTATATTTTTTTACGTTTATACATGTTTTTGTACGTTTTCATACGTCTTCTACGTTTTTGTACGTTTTCGTCCGTTTTATACGTTTTTATAAGTATTCATATATTTCTTTCGTTTTTGTACGTTTTTTACAAGTTTTTATCCGTTTTTATACGTTTTAAAACGTTTTTATTAACAATTTTGAACGTTATTATACGTTTTATACGAATTTTTACGTTTTTTGATGTTATTATATGTTTTCAACCGCTTTTATACGTTTTGTAGTTTTGTACGTTTTCTTACGTTTTTTTTACATTTTTTTACGTTTGCTTATGGTTTTATCAGTACCAAAAACGTATAAAACCAACAAAAACGTATAAAACCAACAAAAATGTATGAAAACGTACAAAAAACGTATAAAACATACAAAACATATGGAAATGTACAAAAACGTATACAAACATATGAAAACGTACAAAAATGGATGAAATAAGTACACCTAAATACGTCTAAAAACCAAAAACATACATCGTATACAACCCATAATGAAAACGTATATAAACATACATAAACAGAGTAAACCAATCGTATAATATACGCTACAAAAACATATATAAAAAGCGGTGATGAAAACGGAATGAAAACTTATCAAAAACATACAAAAACATATAAACACGTATGAACAATCTTATAAAAACATTACGAAAACATATATAAACGGTACGAAAAAGACGTATGAACTACGTACAAAAGGTTATATTACCAACGTAAAAGAAATCATACAAAAACATATTTAAAAAAGTAAAGCTTTGATCAGTAACATACGACCCTAACATTTACATAGTAATAATAAAATAAAATAAAAGACGTAACTTTTTAAAGTATCTTTTTGAGAGGAGATCTAATCAAAAATTTACAATCGTAGCTCTCACGTTTATGCTCTATATAAAACGTATGAAAACTTATAAAAACATACAAAAACGTATAAACACGTATGAAAACTTATAAAAACGTACAAAAACGTATAAAAACGGACGAAAACGTATGAAACGTACAAAAGGGTATACAAACGTAAAAGAAACATACAAAAACATATTTAAAAAAAGCTTTGATGAGTACATAAGCCCAAAATTTAAGTATAATAAAATAAAATAAAAGCGTACTTTTTTAAAGTATATTTTGAGAGGGAAACAAAAATTACAATCTTAGCTCTCACGTTTATGCATCTATATCAAGTTAGGGCCTTTTTAATACCGTTTAGACTTCTTTAGTAGATTGGACCGAACCCGTAATATTTACAAACCACAAGGACATGATCCGCTTAAAAAAAACACGGATGATACATGTGAAACCCGGTAAATCAAAAGGACGATTTAAGTACTTAACTCTAATTTATATTAAAAAAAGATTATTACCAAAATGACATTATTATATCCTAATATCGATTTTACTATCTTAGGAGTGGAGGGCGGCCTCAGGAGTCTTATGTGATAGAAATGCACCTCTCAAGCTTAAGGGAAAATTCTATAGAGTGGGAATTAGACATGTCATGTTGTACGGGTTGGAGTGCTGGCCAATTACGAAAGCTCAAGCAAATAGGGTGTAATTGAGGATGCTAAGGTGGACTTGTGGTAAAATCATGTTTGACATGATCCCGAATGGAGTTTATAGAGCGATGCTTGAAGTTGAAACTATCATCAACAAGATGAGGGAAGGACGACTAAGGTAGTTCGGACATGTTAGGAGAAGACCACAGTCAACACCAGTTAGAAGAGTAGAAGCTTTGGTAGTCAACAACTTGAAGAGAAGGGGTAAAGGTGAACATTTTGGGTTTTAAAAAAAACCGAACCGGTTTTAGTCGATCGGTCTAAGAACTGGTTTTGACTAAAACCGGTTCGGTTAAAACCCGGTTTTTCATATTGAAAATACTTAACCGGTTTAACCGGTTTTTATGTAACCAGTTCGGTTAAAAACTGGGTTTAACCGGTTTACAAATCGGTCCGGTCGATTTCTGTTAAACCAGTTACAAACCGCCGGTTTCGGTTTTTTTTCCCGGTTCAGTTCATAAACCATTTTTTACACCTCTAAGAAGGGTTAGACTAAACCTTAGGTGGGAGGACATATTGAAGAATGACATGAAGAAGTTTCTCTTATCCGAAGATATGTACAAACAGTTCTCTGATTGCTTGTTACGCGCGTTGTAGTTTCCTTAGGTTTAGAGCCCCTTTTCTTTATGCCTTTCTTGTTCTTTGCTACTCCCGTAGGCCTTTTTTATTTTTGCCTTGTTTCTCTGCTTGTGCTTATGCTTATGCTTATATGTTCTATTTGCTTTATTTGCTTTCATGCTTTTATATGCCTTTGTGTTTTTTCGTCTTGCCTTTTCTTATTTGTCCTATGCTTATTTGTTTGATTTGATGTCGTGTGTTGTATGCCTTCGTGCCCCATTTGTTTCTATCTATTTATGATGTTATTGTCATGTTGACTTTTGTTGTGTTAAATTGCTGTCGTGCGTTGTATGCCTTCGTGCCCTGTTTGTTTCTATCTAATTATGATGTTATCGTCCTCTTGACTTTCACTCTGTTATATGCTTGCATCGCTTCTCTTGCCATATGTCTTTTGCTTTCTTATCTCAATCTACTTTGTATCTTGTATTTTTCATGCATTCTCTTTTTTTTCTCTTCCACTCTCTTTTTTTCTTAACCAAAGGTCTACTTGAAAGCCGTCTCTTTATTTTCAAATTCACTTAAAGGTAACGATATAATCTGTCTACTTTGTACCTCCTCATACCTTAACGTAGGGGTGAGCATGGTCCAAGGACCGGACCGGACCGACCTTGGACCGAGACCGAAACTAGCCAAAACGGCGGACCGAGGACCGGACCGAAATGGTACGGTCCGGTCCTACACGCATTATCATCGGGTTTTTGATCGGACCGGACCAGACCGAGGACCGAATTGGTCTAAAACACCGGACCGCGGACCGGACCGAAATACCTTCGGTCCGGTATTCCGGTCCGGTCCGGTATGCTCGCCCCTACCCTAACGGGACTAGCTATGTTACTATCTAAATCTTGCAATCCAAAATTGAAAACTTTGGAAAATAGTACTCCAAACCAATGAACTTCTTCTTCTTCCGATCATCATCAGCATCATAAATAATCAGTCAACGCCGTGATGATTAACACCACCTCAACCATCACAAACAGCAACACATCTTCATCGTCTTCGTCTACAACTAATAATAATTCAAACACACAAGGAGTAGTAGGATTAAAAAGCTTTTTTAAAACACCAGAAGGAAGATATACAAAACTTGATAAAGATAAAACCCATCCTTCTAATTTGCTTCCTTATGCCCTTGCTAAATCCATTACTCAGGTTTTTCATTTTTTTTTTGTTTTTGAATTTAGGTCTATTTATTGTCATTTTTGTATGTTTTAGATTCAAATTAGGTTAATTTAGACGAGCTGTTTGTGAATTTAGGGGGTGTTTGTTTTGGCTTATATGTCGGCTTATGAGCTTATTTTATTTCGTCTTATATAACATAAGCTCCAATTTTCTGGCTTATATTGAGACTTATGGGCTTATATAAGTTTATCATATCGTAATAAACTTATATAAACCCACAAGTCTTAAAAAGAAGCCGAAAAATTGGGGCTTATAAAATATAAGCCTAAATCAAATAAGCTCATAAGCCCACATATTAGCTGAAACAAACACCCTCTAGATGCGGAATTGGAACTGAAGATGTAGTTTATTAGTATGTCATAATAAGCCGAAAAGTTTCAAAATAAGGTACAAAAAGTGAGCTTGTGAAACATAAGCCCAAAACAAAATAACCCATAAGCCGGCTCTATAAGCCAAAACAAACACCCCCTAGGAATATATTATATTGTATTCTTACTAATCTTCCTACTCGCACACGTGGACCGTTTAAATGAAGAGAGATAAAGGATAAATTTGGAGGATTTAGCGAAACTCTCGTTAGAGTGATACTGAAATTAGGTCAATTAAAGTGTCTTTGTATGTCGTTAAAATTAGGTATTAGTGACCTTAGCTTACCTTTAGGATTGATGATAATATGTGTTCTTTTTAAAAGTTATAATTTGAAAAATCGATATAAAAATTGTTGCAAATCTTATGCCAACATTATGTGGTTTGTAGTATTTGTTATGAATACTAGTTCAAAATAGTAAGATGTTTGATCGTGTTAATGATTATGGCTGCATTTGGGGAGGAGCTTATTAGAACTTGAGCTTTTAAAATAAGCTTTGTTTGTCACATAGCTTATGGAAGCTTTTACAAATAAGTAGAGCTTGTAATTAGTCAAATTACTTAAATACTTTAGGGATGAACGCGCAAAAGCTTGGAATATTATTTGAATTTAAGTTGATGATTTTTTATGTCATATTACGATAATAAGCCATAGCCCCCACTAATTTGCCAAACACCTCTATGAAAATAAAAACTCCAGCTGCCGGCTTATAATATGAGCTATAGCTCCACCTCTAGCTAATTTAGCCAAACACACCCTATATACACTAATATAATTGATGGACTTATCAGTGATAGTATATTACTTGCATTATGTTGCAATTGTTGGTAACAAGTCAATTTCAGCCTTGAAATGTGTATTTAACATTGGTACAAAAGAGAACAAATGTTGCTGACATTGGTAATACTGAAAACATTATAACGGGATTAGGCAGATAAATCTTCAGGTTTCGTAATCTGTTGAATAATACTGTAACTCACTACAAGTAGCCAAGCTATGTGATTTAAGTAACGGAAATCCAATATCCGAACATTGTAAAAGCATGAACATTGCTAAGGGCTAACGTTAGTAAACGAGGGGAGTACGCTGTAACATCTAATAATCTTCGTGGTATGTTGCTATTATTAGTAACAGTATGCAAGTATTTTGCGTTTTCGAAAAATTAACCTTAATTATAACTATTAGACTTACTTCCAAGATTTGTAGAGTGATCTGTATTTAGCGGGATAGCTGTTTGTTAGTCTTACTTGAATTGGATTACTTATAAGAATCTGTGTTTGTGAGTGTTCAGATATCCTTAGCACACCTTAAGGATCAACCAGCGCAATCAGCAGCGAATGCGCCTCCGTTGCAGCCTACCTCAAGCTATAGTGTTGCAAGTAGTGGAGTAAGATATGTGACATCAAAGTTCTTAGGTAGCAGTGGCAATGGGAGTCGAATGCTTGGATTTGTGGGAGGAAACGGGAATGGTCATAAAGCAAACGGTGGAACAAGTAAGAGTAGCCACGCGGGAGGGTTGAGTAACGGTAGCAGCTCTACGGTTGGTTCAAATACTTCTGATGGAAAAGGGAGTTATTTGATATTCAACGTAGGAGATACTTTATATATTACGGACCTTACTTCTGAAGAAAAGGTAATGTGATACCATTAAGTTTTAAATGATAAATGATATATTAGGATTAGATTTTTGACCAACAGATTGTATCTTTTCCAGGATCCGGTAAAGTCAATCACTTTTGGTAACTCAAACCCTATCTGTCATGCATTTGACCCCAAAGCAAAAGATGGGCATGACTTTCTAGTTGGGTTGAACTCAGGAGATGGTAATACTTTTTCCCATATTCTCTGTTCCAAATGGATTTTTGATTGTGCATTTAGGTAATCAGCTTCCTCACTTACTTTTTAGTTCTTGTTTTCTGTAGTATACTCGGTATCCTTGAGACTGCAGTTGCAAGATGTCGGAAAGAAGCTAGTTGGTGCTCATCATTATAATAAAGATGGGGCCCTTAACAGCAGGTAAGCTATTTTATGATCTGAATTTTATGAACCAAAATGGTGGTTCTGTTTAGTTTCTCCTCTTTCAACATCTTTCTAGTCATATACCTTATAAACGATTAAACACTACAAAGTATGACATACCTCTAGGGCTCGAGAACTGAACTTAAGTTGATTTTAAAGTTGGGCATAGTTATAAATTTTACAGAAATTGTAACTATCAGTTGGTCATCATGTAAATTTAGTTGACCGCACTTATATATATTATAAATATTTGTCTGGATATTCAATAAATTGGCCTTTTCTCAACAGTCGATGCACTAGTGTGGCATGGATACCTGAACGAGATGGTGCTTTTGTCGCTGCGCATGCTGATGGGAACTTGTATGTTTACGAGAAGGCAAGCCTCAATTTGATCATAACTGCTTTTTTATATCATTGTACGCTGCTGCTTGGGGTATTTGATTGAGTTTCATCTAATACGCGTATTTTCTGTTCAATATATACAGAGCAAGGATGGTCCTGGTGATTCTACATTCCCTGTAATCAAGGATCAAACCCAATTCACGGTTGCGCATGCACGTTCTAGTAAGGTACATGACTAACTTTTTTCATATTAAGATGATATTTGCAATCAATTAGGTTTCTATACTGTTATCTGGTTCAATATAGGTCTCACTGATCAGAAATAATGTCACTTTAGTAAGGCCAAGTTAATCTGTTTATCCATCTAGTGGAATACACAATGACATTCCCATAACTAAATTTAGAACTACTTCAGAAATATACAAATCACAACTACCACGAGTTAAGAAGGTTATTATATTAAAGTGGGGCACGGTGTGAAGGAAAATCTCGAAACCACTTGGTGCTCTTCCGGTGTACTTGGTACCACGCCATCTAGGCCTAGAAGTATGCTTTAACCTAGATAATGTCCTGTCCTGGATTACTGTGATTTTTATTTTATTTTTTCTAACATTACTTAAACTATTACTGTATTCCTTCTCGTATATGTGAAGTTCATCATCTTCATAACTAGGATATATACTCGCTTTGTAAATCTGTATGTTTAGGTCTTTAGGATACTTCATGTAATCATCCTTAAATATGGAATTGATCGAGAATAAATAAATAAGGTCATAACAAGACGTACTTGTAAGCAAGTGCTTTATTGTTCTCACAAGCATGCTGGACCACGGCCTTAGTCCATGAATAACCTTGTTTTACCATTCTCTTAACTGTAATATGTAAAATGCGTTTTTTCAATTATTGTTCCACAGATTCAGTAGCATCCAAATTGAACTATAAACTTATGATAAACTCCTTATGGTGAGTTTTCTTTTTTAGATTATAACTAATATCTCACAAAACAGAGCAACCCCATTGCAAGATGGCATATCTGTCAAGGTCCTATCAATGCCATCTCATTTTCAGCTGATGGAAGACATTTGGCGACTGTTGGTAGAGATGGTAAGTTATCGATCTGCATCTGTCATATATAGTCATTGCCTACTATCTGTATTCTTTATATCATTCTTTCTATGTAGGCTATTTACGGGTATTTGATTTCTTAAATGAACAACTTATATGCGGAGGCAAAAGTTATTATGGTGCTCTTCTATGTTGTGCCTGGAGGTAAAAACATTCCTGATGTGAAAAATCCATCATTTCCTCAAATCTTGTATATTCTTTATAAATTGCAAATTAGAATTTTGATTTTCTTCTTTCAGTCCCGATGGAAAATACATCTTAACTGGTGGGGAAGATGATTTAGTTCAGGTTTGGAGTATGGAAGACAGGAAAGTCGTAGCATGGGGAGAGGGTCACAACTCATGGGTAAAATTTTTCTTCAGTGCTGTTCCAAAATAAATGATAATTTTCTATTTTGTAAAGGCTCCGTTAATTTGGAAGAAGTTTGTAGAAATAAGAAAAAGAGTTGTATTAATTTGGACCAAATGGCTTGCAGGTTAGCGGAGTTGCTTTTGATTCGTATTGGTCGCCTCCAACTTCAGAAGACGAATCTGAAAACGCAGTATATAGATTTGGCTCTGTTGGTCAGGTACGCGCTTTTGGATTAGTTTCAAATAGTACATCTGGTGAGAATTCGTGAAAAAACATTACTTCACGGCTAGAAAATAAGTACCACAAAAAATTAGAAACAATTTTGACCCATTTAAATATGAATAGGTCGATTTCGGCTTTCTTCTATCTTAGGTCAATTGGATCAGCTCAAAAAATTTATCCAACAAGTAATATATCTCTGAACGGCCATTAACCTTCAGAAAAAAACCAAGTGATGTTTAGATCTAACGTATAGAACTAATGCAAATTATGCAGGATACACAACTATTGCTTTGGGACCTAGCAATGGATGAACTTGTAGTGCCACTCCGTCGTCCACCTGGCGGTTCACCTACATACAGCAGGACCCAGTCATCCCATTGGGACAGTGCAATCCCTGTGGGTACCCTCCAACCGGCTCCCAGCACAAAGGACGTACCAAAGCTCGCCCCATTGGTAGCTCACCGTGTCCATTCTGAACCTCTGTCAGGACTAATCTTCTCTCAGGAGTCTATCCTCACCGCAAGCCGGGATGGACACGTAAAGATTTGGACAAGGCCCGGATCCGATATCCAGGTTAGTAGTACCGACACTTCTACACCCTCGAAACCCGTTAGCTCGGGTTTCAAATAATTTGTTTATTTATCGCTATTATAGTGCTGATTTTGAATTCCAATTGTTGTGTAAGGTGCCTATTGTGTCGGTTTTGATCTGATATTTGGCAGTGATATATATAAATTGTAGAATAATTTATTTTGACCCATTGGAGGCCATGGAGTCAAGTGTCAACTATAAGTTAGCAGTGGCAATGTGTTTTTATTTTATTTTTTGTGATGAATGTAAGATATTTTCTGATAATCTAATATCTCGGCATATTGAATGTGGATAATGTGATATACGCATTTTGTAATTACTTGGTAGTAGAATTTCTAGTTTATTAAACATCAAGGTGGCCTAGTGGTCGTCGTCTTGATTTCCTGTACAAAAAGTTCGATCGCACTAGATAAAGATATTTGGAGTGGCCATAGAAAAGGTTCAGAAATGACCATAGGATATCCTGGTTAGATTGTGCACGACTGTTTCTTTAGTCGTTGCTAAAAAATCATGTAACTAATTAAAGCGATTCGGATATGTGTAATCGGGGTACATGTGGCTGGTGAACTTTATTTACCCTGTGAATTAATCAACCAAGAGACTGGATACCATTTAAATAACTTAGGTATTTCTTCAAACATTATCTAACGTTATCGTAAAATCTCATTTTATGTCGATTTTTGCATTATGTTAACATTTTGTCAATAAAAATATATTAATAATTCACCCGTCTCAAAATAAGTGTCATAGTTTGACTTTTGATAGCCAAATGCTTCAACTTTGATTTTAAATATATATTTTTGTGTTATATAATGCTTGATAAAAATTATACCAATAAAAAATACATTTAAAACTCAATTCCTTAATATATTTTGCATCAAATATTTTAAAACACACATAAAGATAGGTAATGTTAAAACTGAACCAGTCAAACCCAACGCTTGTTAAATAGTTTAACTTATACCCCCGTCTTAAAATTATTGTCCCCTATTGACTTTTCAAGTCTTTTCCTTTCAATTTTGACCTTAAATATTTTTGTTTGTGTTATATAATACTTAATGAAAAGTATATGAATTGATTGACTTTTAAATGTATTTTCATAGTTATAATTAACACAAATAAAAATATTTAAGGTCAAAGATAGAAGAAAAAGACTCGAAAAGTCAATAGAGAACGATAATTGATGATCAAATCTTTTAAATTCCTGCTAGTTTTTAGTTTAACCATTTTTTTACAATGATTTTATCTAAAATTATGTTTTTTTTAACATCTAAAATTCTGTTTGATCATGTATTTTGAACAAGTACTTTTGTTTTATCATTTGCATATTTCTTTTTATCATTTGCATAAACCTATTATTAAGTTTAATGATAGCTTAATCAAAACACTGAAGTAACTTGGTCATCGTTTTATCTCTAATTAAAACAACCTATTATTTTCATCATTAAGATCAAGGGTGCTCATGTTCTGATCGGATTCGTGTACTTAAAAAAATTACGAATCATGTTCACAGAGCATGTTTACCAACTCGAAAATAACGGATTTAGATCGGTCGGCAAAACATGATACCTAATGAGGACGACTGGATGCTTTTCTAACTACCTGAACCAACACGCCTCATGATAACTTTTTTGAGTTTTCAGTGTTTTAGCTATTATTAATATTTTCGTTTAACACCCAAATAATAACCAAACTATTTTTTAGGTGAACCGGTAACATGTAAAATTAACATCCCACCCTTAACTATATTCAAAGGTTAGTAATAAAACATTGATAAAAGCGGTAAAATTGTGTATTTAAAGTTAAAGGTTCTGACTAAACGTTAATTTTGAAATAAACATTTAATAACAGAAACAATTTAAGTAAAAGGTTTATTTAAAAAATAAAAATGACATGATTCCTTCATGTGGTTTACCCAAAATCAATTCACCTTCCCTGTTCGGTTTTAATTACATCATTGATACATAATTTTTAAACTGATTGCATCGATGGTCTCTATACTAAAAAATAGATATCAGTTGTGTAACAATGTATAGTTTTTTAGATAGTCTTTATTTTTTGGAATAAGGACTACTAATGACAATAATTTGAAAGATATGTATTATCTATCTATTAAAAATCGAAAAAAGACGAAGAGTGTGATTTTGGGTAATCACATAGACGAAACATGTAACTTTTTCTTTAAAAGAAAAAAAGTTGTGGATGAAAACATTATGAAATAAAATTAAAGGTTGAAATTAAATGCTAACATTATGAAATAAAGTTAAGGGCTAATTCTATTTCTAGCTCCAAAAAAAATAAAATGCAATCCTAACTCTTTCATAAAATTAGGTCAGGTTGCCAAGAAGTACAATAGATGCCGCCCGTTTTCGTTTCGTGGGAGTCCCCGACGAAGGAAGAAGCAAGACCTTATTCAAGACTTGATAAATTGCATCCATCACACAATAAAGTACAAAATGTTGCCCTAAAAATGCGTTTTTTAATAGTAA
>BQNB010145645.1:0-16685 GCA_026074375.1 Tanacetum coccineum
TTGACATATATGAAGATAGGATGGCCATAGATAGGTTGCGTGAGCTTGTCTACTTTAGTTATGCAAGTTACCTTGCATATTGAGATATTGGTAACAAAAGTAATGTAATAAAGCGAAATATTTCCCCGTACAATTGTAATAATAGTAAAATAGGTTTTGCATTTGATGAAAATTCTTGGGTTGTTATAATTTCCTTCCAAATATTTGTTTACGGCATAACTAGATATGGTGTTACACCGTAAAGTTGTCCTTGATATTCGTACTTGCTTAATATATGTTACGGCGTAACCAAATTTGGTGTTGCGCCATAACATTCTTCAAATATTTACACTTTGAGTCCTTTTTCCTTTGTTTCTTGTCACTTTCCCGCATTTCACCTAAAAACTACAAAATGATAGAAAATATCTCGTTTTCGAGTATTAGTGAAACATTTGCAGGTAATATAGGGGGTATTTTGCTACCAAAAGTATTAAATATTTGATGTTATTAGAGGTTGTCTCACGAATATACCTCTTGAAGAACTTTTTGAAGTCTCTAACCGCCATGGCGTATTCTTCGTCTTCACTTCCGTAAGTCGAACACTCATCATCACTAGATTCTTTCTTAGCCTTTAAAGCAAAAGATTTTCTTTCTCCTTTAGCTTTGACTATTTCAGAATCTTTCTTGATGATCATTTCATGAACTTTGAGATTCCCGATGAGTTCATCAAGTGACAGTGATGTTAAGTCTTTCGACTCTTCTATCGCCGTGACCTTTGCTCTCCATTTAGGATGTAAAGCCCTAAGAAACTTCCTAACATAATTCTTGCTAGAATAACCTTCATCAAGAGCTTTTAGACTAGTAATAATAGTATTAAATCTAGCAAAAACACTATCTATAGATTCGTCTTCAGAAATGAAGAATTGTTCATATTGTTGTACCAAAAGGTCGATCTTGTTATCTTTGAATTGGTTATTACCTTAATGGGTGATTAACAAAGTTTTTCAAATTTCTTTTGCCGTATTACACATGAATTTTTTTTTCATATTCTTTTCCTGGCAAAGCATTGTAAATAACCATTTTGGCTTCGTTATTTTTCGCAAGCCTCTTTTTCAGATCATCACTTTGTTTTTCGAAAGGAATAACCTCATCTAATTTGGTTTCCGGATTTTGTTGAATAGGTTGAAAATCACTGTTAGTAATAACATGCCAAAGATCAAGATCTTTTGATTTAACATATGTTTTGAATCTATTTTTCCAATAAATAAAACTAGCACTTTCAAAAAGTGGTGGTCTTTGCATGGATTGCCCTTATAGATATTTGTCTAAATTCATAGATCGATCCAAGCTTTAAAAAACAATATATTTAAAAATCTTAAGTAACCTGACTCTGATACCAATTATGGAAACTAGAAGGGGGAGTTGAATAGTTTACCAGTTAATTATTGTTTTAAAATTTTACTTCAAAAACTTGTTAGATCCGAGTATATGTTCAACCAACCAGCAATATGAACCAACAATATACGTATCTACTAGCTCCAACTAATCAAACAATAAGTAAGAATCACAACAATATAAATAGATAAGGGAAGGAACAATCAAACCACGATACCAAGATTTATAGTGGTTCGGCTACAAAGCTCCTCTTCGTACTACTCCACTCCCCGAGTATCCTACTCGAGATTTTACTATGTCAACAAGCTCCCTTTAGGCGGAGAAAACCGTTTACACGTCGCTTATGTTATTTTTTGACACTAAGCTAAACGCCGAGTCCTAATCTTAGCTAGAACCAATCTACCACTTCACAAGTAATACACAATCACAAGATCTACACTATCAGATTTATACACTATCCGATTTTCACAACCACACAAGATAATCAAGATAAAGATTTGGTTCTTAGAAGAAAGATGGAGATATCACTAGCCTATAACAATTCGTTTCTTGGTAAATACAAATGTTCTTCTCTTACACTTGATAGAGAGGAGAGGAGAGATGAGAAAAAGAGATTGGATCACTTGAAAAAAGATCAAACAATGTTAGTGATCAAAAGATTTAGTGAGAGAAAGAAGGTTTTCAGAGAGAGAAAGAAGACTAAAAAAACTCATGCAAAGAGATCTATTTTTCAGCTGGAAATAGTGCAGTATTTATAGGCAGGAAAACCCAACGGTAACTGCTGGTGGTCCTGGCGGTCCCAGGTATATTTGGGGGCCGCCAGGCCTATAAGGGGGCTGTCGTAGACTGACGCTCCCCTTTTTGTCTTTTAGTGGGGAAGGTTATATCTGGTGTGGAAGCTTCTATTTTGGGGGGGAATACCATATTTGAATTTTTATGTTTAAATAAAAAATTATTTTTAATTAAAAAGTAATTTGTATATATTTATTTTTGAACAAGTACTTTTGTAAAAATGTGATGGTTAAAGAAAAAATATTTTCTTGATCACTAATCATGTTTAATGATTTGTTTATACATACCTTAAGTGATTTACATTTGAAATGGAAATTTACGATTAATAATTTGTAAATGTTTATTTTTATCGTAAACGTTTTTACATTTTGTTATCTTCAAAACATTAGAAGTCGAAAAATATAAATAACGTTTTTAGATATTATTTGTATTAACAGTTCGGATATTGGTTGTTTATGGGAGCAATTGGTTATTAGTTTGGTTGTGATTTAGTATTCGCCGTTTGTTTTAGCAATATGTGAAACATGATATAATATTTGGATGATTTTGCTATGACTTGTGAATATATATGTTTATGAATTTGATATTGTTATACTTGGATCATTGTTTATCTTTTGGTATATCACTGCAATTGAAATAGGCCAAAAGGGTTAATTATCTTGATTTATTTTCAACCGTTTGTTTATGGCGTGTCATTATCATACTTTTGAGAATTGTGTGGTAAATAGATAAACAAACCAAGTAGAATTATGTTTAAGACCCTTCCTTATGTTGACCGACCGGGTTGGGAGGAATTCATATGCATGCATATTTGATATAAACCATTCCTAATGCACTTGTGATGATGTAGTATATAGGCCGAAAGGATTCTATGCTATCATTGGTAGAAATGCTTATTATTATAATTACCCGTCATATATAACTTGTATGCTTTATTTATATAAAGTCTTGATCTATATCTATGGATTATGTTTTGTGGATCATGCCTTATTTCTTGCTTTGCTCTATACACATTTTGGCTATTTGATCTGTGACAATCAATTAGCTATGTTACTTGATAAACAATCTGTGCATTTCTACAAATCACGTGGAACGACCTAGACTTACCTAATACTATATTACACTCGATAGGGTATACTTTCCCGAATGTTGTGTTTTTAGTCAATTAACCGGTATTTCTAGTATTATAAATTTAAAGCTTGTAAAACATGCATCACAATTCATGTAAAACACTTGTTGTTCATCAATAAGAACACAAGTGATAACAAAGGGTCCTACGCATTATCCTTGTGATCTTGCCAGAACATTCAGAGTGATACTCTTTAGTATTTCACAGTGATGAATGGAAATCCTTCCAGTGTAAACATCAAACAGTATTGTGGTAGGTGACTTGCAAGATGACATATGAATCAAGCTTTTGTCAACTGGATATCGATTTTGGTCTAATAAATGAATTGACGACTCAATCAGTAAGATAGTAACTAACTGATTCACTCTTATCGTGTTGTCTGCTTTGAGATGTTTCGATTATGAGAACTAGCAAGTACGATGAATCTGATGCATACGCGTTAGAGGATCCAACACTTTGAGCTGGAAACCCTGTTAAGGAGATTTTTTGAATCTACCTGATTATAGGTATAATATTTATACTGTATAATGGGGAACCGGTGTTTATCGCAACCTAAAATCGACGAAATGACAAAGACATATTTGTCTATATCTGTTGCTATTACTAACCTCTTTATGCAGGACTAGTCGATGGCGTAACTACCACATTCCAGCAGAGTCATCAAGGCCACATGCTCATACCCTAAGCTCAAGGATATATTCAAGGCATCAATCAAGACTTGAAGAAAGCTCTGAATTTCAAGATACACTTCCGCAAGTTCTGATAAACAAGAACTTCCTCAAAGAACATCAAAAATAGGATTACAAGTAGATCAAGTCAAAGATCTATGTAGAGGGAGATTGTTAGTCTTCAAGTGATGTCAAAGTATGAGTATGTTAGTTAAGAAACAAGGTCGCAAGATGGAAAAGATTTCAAGGAGAAGGATTTCAAGATCTCATAATTTAAGTCTAAGTAAAAAGACAGTCACAAAGGCTCAAGATCAAAGATCACAAAGCATGAAGGAACAAGCCTACAACAAAGATAACGACCAAGAAGAAGACCAAGACTACAAGAGCTTAAAGTCTATGCAATCTCAGAGTTAATTACAATGCCCTCACTTGGGGGAGATTGTTAGCCTTAAAATATTGAGTCGAACAAGGAAGTCTTGGTCATTCATTTAGGAAGTCAATCATTATATTATACATGTTGTAATAGGCTAGAACATGTATCGGGCTCATTATTTAATCTAATATTATATGTTTTTTAGGCTTAAGCCTAACCAAAACCCGACCCTGACCCATGGAAGCATATAGGCTTACCAAAGAATGTTAAGGAAGGTTGGTTGTCATTTTTTCACTTCTTCTCTTGGCAAAATGATAATCCTCCTTCTTTCTTTCCCTCTCTAATTTCTCTCTCTAAAACCATCTCCTCTCTTCTCATCTTATTCTTTTATTTTTCATGTATTATTATTGTGTGATTATTGATCCCGATAGTGTAAGTCCACGCGAAGATGTCAGCATTAAATCTTAAGAGATCTTGTAGTTTCCTCTTGATGTTGGTTGGTAGTTGTTTCCCGATGACAATTGTTTGCTTTAGGTACTTGTTATTAACAAAAATCCTTCCTTCTGCGTCCGCACAGTTGAGGAACCCCTTCTCAACCTTCAGAAGGATTTCTTTAAGCTTCTTCTGTCTTTCCTCTGCGGTGTTAGGCTCGTATGTTAAAAATATAGTGCCGATTCCGCTCGGGATGTGGAATTTTATAGCTCTGTGGATCGTAGATACTACAATACCCATCTTTTGCATAGTGGTTCTTCCGAGTAGTAGGTTGTGTGGAGAGTTAGACCTTACGATGACAAAGGTTAAGTTCTCTGTTCTTGTAAAAGGGATGTCTCCTATTATGATTTCCAGAGGGACATCTCTGAGAGGCCAAGAGTGTTCTCCTGAGAAGCCAACAAGTGGGACTTTTAAGTCCACTCTAAGTGATCTTATAAAAGGCTTCAGTTTTAGGAAACAATGCTCATAAATGACTTCGCATGAGTTGCCACTGTCCATGTATACCCGATTGACTTGCCTTTCAAATATCCGGGCCTTTATGATGACTGAATTAGAAGAATTGTTGATGCCTAAAATAGGGGGAATGTGATTTATCCAATCCCACTAACGGACTCTTCCACTGACTTTCTTTTTGAGGTGTGGTTTTCCTTATTTATCATGAGGATAGGGGCTTCGGCTGGTGCTGTGTCTTTTTCTTCTTTCTTCTATTCACCCTATTGAGTATCTACAACCTTTGCTTTTCCCTTCTTTATTCTTTTCACGAGATGGGCGAGTTTCCCTGTTTTTATGGCTTCTTCGATCTGGTGTCTCAACTCCCTGCATTGGTTTGTGTCATGCCCATGATCTTCGTGGAAATGGCAATACTTGGACATCTCGTGATCATCTACTTCTGACCATACGGGGAGGTTATTCGAAGGTTTTTACTACCTTCTCTGTTGCTAGAATTTCTTTTGGGCTCTTGGATAAATTGGAGAGGAGTCCGTGATTAGACCCACGGTATAGAGAGAACCTGTCTTTGTTTTTCTTCTTCCCTTTGTTGTACCAAGGAGAACCTTTATTGAACCTGTCAAAACCCTTTCGGTGGTCATTTGGGGCTCTGTTGGTGGCAACCTCCTTCTCTTCGATCCAAGTGTAAGTCTTCTCCATCAGACCCTTATAAGTAGTTAGGAGGTCTGTGGAGAGGAATTCCATAAGGCTTCTTGTCTTTAGTCCATGAAAAAAATCAGAAATGCATTGTTCCTTGTGTAAGGCCTAAATATATTAGATTTAGTATATGCTGGTATACTCGGGTAAACAAGAGGCGTCTAGTACTTTGTCGTTCCCTCTGCTTGATATTATGCACTGCCAGGTGTGTCTTCGTAAACTTTTTCTATTGGCTAAAGTGCGACCGGAACTTTGCCTTCAAATCTTCGTAGTTGATAATTCTACCTGCTTTTTGACCATTCCACCATATCCGGGCAGAATCTTTGAGAGTATAGGTAACAATATGGCAGGTTATAGGCATTGCTCATTTTTGCATACGAATGGCACCATTAAAAAGGTGCAAATAGTTGTCAGGGTCCCCTTTTCCATCATAGGAACCCGCATGAGAAGGCATCTTTAATCCATCTGGTAGAGGATAGTCCTCAATCCAGTGAACAAATGGGGTTACACACCCAATAGAGTCTATGAACAGGCCCATAGGACCGTAGCTTGGATATATGGGTGCATTTGGTAACGGGTTGATGGGTTACGTATAAAAGGGATAACTATTAGGGAAAGCATTTAGAGGATGTGTGGACCCATTAGGAGTGGGGTTGTGGTTGCTCATAGGAGCCTATGAAATGTATCCCCTATATGAGTGCTAGGTGGGGACCCCTCTAAATAAGGGAGTACCATCTTGAGCATAGGGAAAATAGCTCAAAGGTTGGCCGTAGGTCAAGCCAGCATTTGGTTGAGGATACGGGTTAACATGAGTAGGTATTCGAACACCATATGGTTATATGCTATTAGGTATGAAAGGTGGAGCATTGTATGAGATATGCGTACTGTTATGAGGAAGATTCCCTCTTGAGTTATTTAAAGGCTGACAGTCTCCGTATGCGGAGGTCAAAGTTGACTGCAGAGGTTGACCGTTCTCATTTCTCCCTAGGTGGGCTGCGAGAAGCAGAGGAAGGTTTACCTACAGTTCTCATTGTATTCTGATCTTCGTTCTAAATGCCTTCTACCCTCGGATTCCCTTTTAACCTTACTCCCATCCCTGTTTGGAGCTTCCTCGAATTCTACAACCCTTCCCCTTTATCTTTGGGCACGAGGGGATCCTGGAGGACAGGAGTCGTTTCTCTGACGCGTGTAGGCATTGGTTCCATTTCTATTTCCTCGTCATACTCCTCACTATAATACTCTAATTTAGTGTAGAGGTCTTCATTGCGTATCTGCCATCTGCGTTCCCTTAAGAGGGATTCAAGAACTTCATAGTTAACCTCAACGAAGGTTGGGCTAATTGCAGGGTCAGGATTAGCCGAAGTGGAGGCATGATTGGTGAGTGGTGTATTTTCAGGTGTTCTGGCGATAAAAGTAAAGACGGTTATGGGTGGTAGTTCACCCACGTTTGGACCGGGTAAGGGGGTTAGTGTCGAAAAACCCATTAGAGGTGTTCCTTCTCTCGCGTTTGTCATGGCAAAAAAGTAGGTTGAGTGGTTTGGTGGTTATTGACTTGGTTTTAATGGGACTAATTGTAATGGGTCCCACGGATGGCGCCACTAATTGTGCAAATATGGGCACAACCAGGCTTCGATGGTGATCAAAGAGTTTAAGGGTAGATGTCTGCTTACCAAGCCATAGATAACATGTGACAACACAAATGAAAACACTATGTTAAGTGAAGCGCAGGGGGTGTCCCTACGAATCACCTCCGGCGTGAGAGTAAGTATGTGATTTTGGGAGTAATAAGTACATATAAAGTATGTAGGTAAGTGTTGAGAGCGTAAACAAACCTGAGGTACATGTCCATCTATTTATGGGTGATGAAAATAGGCTGGAACATAGTACTTGCACATAAGCCGGTGATCGTGGGGTGTCCCACGATTTTAGGGGATTATAGGGTTAGTGTATCGCGATCTCTACCTTGGCGAGAAAACCTTAGTAGAGAGGGAGAACGTGGTTTTTGACTTGACCAAGTCTGACCTAGTTTCGTCGAAGACCACACCGCGAAGGGTACGGGGCTTCGCGTGGCAAATTCACATACGGGTAACCATCGCAAGATGATTTTACGCCACCAGAAACTATCCGAAGGTTATCTAGGTATAATTGGGAGTAGATCCTTTTTGAGCTTGAAGGGGAGGCCTTCAAGCTGGAGGAAGGATACATCATCACATACCATATGGTGCAGGGATAAGTGTCTAAACTTTGTTTATTTCAAATTGATTTAGCTCCTCTTGCATTGCAATTACCCATCCTTCTTCTTCCAAAGCTTCAATTACCTTCTTTGTTTCAATCACAGAGAGGAAATTGACATATAGGCACTCATGGGTTGATGCAGCTTCAGAGTCTCTAACTCTGCTTCTTGTAGTTAAACCAGCCTAAGGTTCACCTAGAATGTTAACCAGGAGGATGTGTTTATCTCTAGACCATCTGTCTTTAGGAGCTAGAGTATCAAGAAGGAATTTAGCTGATGGTGAAATGATTGTTGGTGAGGTTCAGTTTTACTAATTGGTTCATCATTGACTGTGATGTTTTGATAATCAGAGGTATCACTTGTGATGTGTTTAGCTAGTTAGAGTATTTTTTATCTGGTTCAATTATGTAGAGGATATTCATCAACTATTGATAACTACAGTGCGGTGAATTTCAAGGGTGTGTTGTTTGATGTCTTGAGTTCTAGTGGGAATGCCAAGACAGGAGGTGGGATGAAGTTGTTTCTGGCTTGTGTATGTGTGGAACGAGAGGAGTAGACCAGGGATGATGATGTTGTTAGTTGAAAGAGGATCAAATGCAGGGACATAAAGTGGGTAATCATCATTTCTAGTGCTTTGAGAAGGATTCCTTGGCACCAAGAATTCATCATTAGGGAAGGATTTATTTACATTAAAGTTGATTTCATCACCTTTTATGCTAGTTTGAGTGATTACTTCATCAACTTCATTGAATGTCACATGATAAGTCCATTCCATTTCTTGCCTTTTGATGTTGAATATCCTAAAGGCTTTATCCACTACATAGTATCTAAGAAAGAAAGCATCATCAGCCTTTTTATCAAACTTTCCCAAGTGGTCTCTGTGATTGTGAATGAACACATGACAACTAAACATATGAAAGTAGTTGATATCGGGAGATCTTCCTCTTAACATATCATAATATGTTTTCCCATGTCTTTTTACAATGATTGATCTATTTTGAGTGTAGCAGGCAGTGTTTACAGCTTCTCCCCAAAACTATTTAGGGAGTTTTAAACCATTTAACATAGTCCTTGCTACTTCAATTAGGGGTTCGTTTCTTCTTTTAGCTACACCATTTTGTTCAGGGATAAAAAGGGATGAGAAGTTTTAAGATGTCCCTTTTTCATCACATAATTCTTCTAATTTATGGTTCTAAACTCAGTTCCATTATCACTTCTCAGCTCCTTTACCTTAACATCATTGAGGTTCTCCATCTTTCTGATAAAATACATGATGCAATTAGCTACATCACTCTTTTTCTTTAAGCAAAATACCTAGGTGTACCTTGAGTACTCATCAACTATGACCAGAGTATATTTATTGTGACTGATGGTTTGAGGTTTAACAGGTCCAAACAAATCCATATGAAGGAGATGTAAGCACTTGTTGATGGAAAATGATCTTTTGATTTTAAATGATGCTCTATGGTGATTCCCTTTTTTACATGCTGAACAGGGTTTTTCTTTTAAGAAAGTGAGAGATGGAAGACCAGCAACAAGGTTTTGTATGGCTAGTTTACTGATGTTTTTGAAGTTAAGATGGGATAGTCTCTTGTGCCATAGCTAGATGACATATCAATGACATAGACATCTCTTTTTCTTAGAGCAATAAGCATAACTTCATTGTTTTGGTTGAATATGGTTCCCTCAGTCTTGGTAAACAAAACCTTGAAATTAGCACCACATAATTGGCTGATGCTGATCAAGTTATGTTTCAGACCATTCACAAAAGAAACCCTGGTGAAAGTGATTCCATTGCAGTTCACTAAGCCATATCCTTTTGTGACACCTGAAGAGTTGTCCCCAAATACCACTTTAGGACCTAACTCCTTTGAATATTTATGCAGATATTGTTTAACCCCTGTCATATGTCTAGAACAGCCACTATCTAGATACCATACAGATCTCTTTAAGTAATCATGCACTGACATTTGAAACATATTAGTTTCTTTGTGAACCCACTTTTTAGTGGGTTCATTGGATCGCTGATTAGCAATCCTTGGTTTCATGTAGTTGGGGATGGTCCTTTTATCACAGTCAGCGGGTTCATGAGCAATGTTACCACAAATGTCACATCCAGGGTAGTACTCATACTCATCAGAGTGGTGGTCATTGAACCCATAGTACTTGCAAGGTATGAAAGGTTTTGGGATCTTAGGAGCCGTCCTTGAATAGGAAGCCTTTGGTGACTGAGCTTTGAGCTTAGACAGGGTATTCTTTACAACAACTTGCTCAGGGTGTTCTTTGGTCAGGTGGTCAGTAGATTGGCAAGTAATACACTTGGGTTGATTATAACAGTCCTCTGAGAGGCGTTTTTGAAACCACAGTGTTTACAAGGTCCAAATCTAGTATGTTGTTTCCCTTTTATTGACTTAGAACTCCCTGTTTGTGACACGGATGCAGAGTTATCAAATGAAGGTTTGATTTGTTCTTTGAGTCCTTTCACTTCTTCCATTAGAGTATGAAGAAGTTGCTCAGTGGATGAGTCAGCTTTCTTATTAGGACTAGGGTCAGGGTCAGAGGTAGACTTTATCTGAGCCTTTTTCTTGATTGCTTTGACTGATGACTCCTTTGCACTGACCTGTATAGTCTTATCAGAGACAGTTGAGGTCTGCGTCAAGTTAGCAAGTGGTATTACATCATTTGATGTACCATTATGCTCAGTCCCTGAGAGTTTAGGAACGGGAGGTAAAGGTTCCTGATTGTCACAGTCAGACTCAGTGTCAGAGGTGATCTCAGGTGCAATCTTAGAGTAAGAATTCTCACTCTTGGTGAATAGAACTTCTTTTGAGGAACTCATGTCTTTTCTTTTACCTCTCCTACTATAGGCACGGACAATATTGCTAGGAACTTGCTAAGTGAGCAGTTGGTCAAGGATGACTTTACTAGAGGTCCATTTCTCAATTACTTTCTTTAAGTCAGAGACTTCATCTCTCAGAGATTCATTGTCTAAATTTAATTTGGAAATTTCATGTTGAAGGGAGATGTTATGAACTTTAGTATTCTTAAGGTCAACAAGTTTAGATATACATAAGGACAACTCTTGTTTAAGAGAGTTGAACTTGCTGAGCAAGTTTTTCCTATGATCTTTCACATAGTGGAGGTCTACATATGTGTAATCTAAAACATATTTCTTTTCATCACCATCAATCATTGAAATGAATTTTTGTACCTTTTTCATGGTGATTTCCACCTACTAACTAGACCTAGTGTCAGCTATCTTCAGCGATAGCCATAAAAGCTTTAACCCTGGTGACACCTTCATCTTCATAGGATAGAGATTCTTCATCTTAGTCAAATGACCCAGCTACAAACCCCTTTTCACTTTTGTTCTTGGACATAGCATCAATCTTCTTGGTAAGAATAGCTAACTTAGCTTTGAGAGCTTTGCATTTGCCCCTATAACTTTCTGAGTATTTTCATTATTTTGATTGTGTTGTTGTGACGAGTTTGAGTGAAACTTAGGTTTGTTGTAGGATTTGTCTGATGAGGGGTAAGATGGTGAGGATGTTTTGGTGGTTGGGCAATCCTTTTGAAAGTGTCATTGTTTTCCACATGCAAAACAAGTCTCATATGTCTTGTCCATTACTTTTTTAGCTGACCTAACTCTTCCAGAACTCTTGTAAAATCACTTCAGATTGGCTAGGAGAGCTCTATAATGAAACTCAACATTCAAATCAGCTAAGAATTCACTGCTGCTCCTGGTGTCTTCTTTAACATCCGAGTCACTGTCCTGGATACAAGTGTTAGAAAACAAAGCTTTTGATGTAGAGCTCTGAATGGTAAATCTCTGAGTCTCAGACTCATATTCATAGTTATATTTTCCAAACAGAGTAGCTAGGCTACCATTTTTGATAGAGTTGTTAGCCCTCTGAGTTTGATTCATGCTTAGCCATTTCTTGGGTAAGCTGTTAACAAACGTGGCATTGACTTCAGCTTGAGGAATTTTAACACCTTTGTTTTCAAGTTCATTTAACAAAATTTTCAGTCTGGTGAAGGTTTCTTTCACCTTTTCACCTTCATGTGCTTTAAAAGCATTGAACTTTAGTCTCAGGGTTGCAATTTTGGTATCCCTTGTATCAGATGGTCCTTTTTGACTTAATATTAAATCATTCCACATGGATTTAGCAATGGCACACTTCACGACAGATTTCAGCACATATTTTGGTAAACAAGAGATAATGATACTTTTCAGTCTCTTGTCTTGATTAGCAAGTTTTCTGTCTCTAAGAGACCACTGCTTTTAAGGTTTGATTAAAATATTCTCAGAAGTAGATAAAGGAGATTTTGGGACAAATGGTCTATTTTCCAGTATTTCAAAAAGATAAGGTTCAAGACCATCAAGATAGACTAAGAACTTATCCTTCCAACTGGGGAAATCTTTTACATCAAATTCAGGAACATTTGTGACATGAGAACCTCCCCTAGAATCAAGAAGTTATGGGAGATTCTCATTAACAACATTTGGGACAACATTGTTTGTACCCATGTTGTTAGTGTTGTCAGTTTGAAAAAAATCTTCTACCCTATTAGGGTTTCCATCATTATTTATCTTTATCCCTCCAATCTATACCCTTATTCATTTCACCACCTTCATTAGAATAGTGCATAAAACAGCCATATTGAACTTTAATGTCTCCACACTCTCCCACCGGCGTCCACACCCTCCAAACACAGGGGTTGCAATTTTGGATGGTATTCGCTCCCTCCTCCCAGGTATCTCTTCATCCCCCCCTCCCCCTTGTATTAGATGTGATTGGACCTTTTGGCCAATTACTCCATAAACTCAAACTCAACATAAATAAAGCCAACTCCCACTACAACACCCCAACCCCCTCCACCATACAACAATAAATCATATACCATATCCATTTCCAACCCAAAGTATTCCACATGGAAATATGCAGCAATATGGGGCTAAAGCCAAAAGACAACAAAAAACAAAACCAAAACTCGCCGACCCCCTCACCTTCCCGCTCCTTACTCCCACTATCACGACAGATTATACCTCAACCCACATCAATTATAGGAAAACAACTACGAAAATGAACCATTTAACAAGTCTTTGTCTTGAATTATAGCACAAGTTTACTGTCTCCCAGAGCCACTCTTTACCACTAACTCTCTTATCTGAACCACTATCTGAGAGACCCACTGCTTTTAAAGGTTTGCTTATAATATTCTCAGCAGTAGATAATGGGAAATTTTTTTGGGGACAAATGACTAATTTTCCAGTATTTCAAAAAGAATAATGATCAAGGACCAACAAGATAGAAACCAAAACTTCATCCTTTAATTTCCAAACTGGTGAAATACTTTTAACAAAAAGAAAAATCAAATTCACAGGAACATTTGTGACATGAGAAACCCCCAACACCAACGCCCCCCCGAACCAACCCCGCCCCTTAGATCAAGAAGTTATGGGAGAATCCTCATAACAAACATTTGGGGAAATAAAACAATTGTTTGTAACCCAGATGTTAGTGTTGTCAGTGTGTAGAAAAACAAAAAAAAAAAAAATCTTCTATTCTCCCTAGTCTATTCTACTAATTCTTCTTATTCCTAAAAAAAAAAAAATCTTCTTCTATACTATTCTATTCTAACATCTACTTCTTCTAAATCTATTGCTTATCCTACTTCTTTATTCTATCTATCGTATCTCTTCCTAAATTAACTATAGAAATCTTCTACCTACTCTACTCTACCCACGCCTATTGGGGTTTCCATCATTCTCCCCCCTTTTTCCCCAGAACAGTAACTACTGCCTAATTAAGGTTTCCAGTAATGCACCTCCATCCATATCCCATATAGTTAGCTCTATGGAAATGAGAAATGGTTTCCCCCAGACATGATTGGATCATTGATTTTAAAACTAAAGAGAAGATACACGTTTATTATAATATGATAAAATTGTGTTTTTTAATAAAAATCAAAAACTGATCCGATAATAAGACCTAGAATGCAATAATTATGCCCGCCCGGCCGCTATTGACACACAAGAAACCCGAGACCTCTCCCCCCCCCCGCGACCACACCCCCCCAACCAGCAACCCACACCCACCGACACAGCTCCGGCCAATGTGCAATCCCCGCCCCCAACATTGTGCTGCTTTGCGCCCCGCCCCCAAAGACCAGCAAACACCCAGCAATGCACCACACCAACCCAAACCCGGAGAAAAGCCCGCGAGGAACCATCGACCGCCCGACCCATTAAGTCCACCCAACCCTGAACAACCCCGCTAGAACAGGTCACCCCCTCTGCCTGCCCGCCCACGCCCTAATGCGGCACAAGAAGGAGCCGAGCCCCAGACCGGATTAACCCAATACACCCATGTTGTTAGTGTTGTCAGTTTGAAAAAAATCTTCTACCCTATTAGGGTTTCCATCATTCCCAGAACTAGTAACTGGCCTATTAGGGTTTCCAGTATTTCCAGATGTAGCTCTAGGAAATGGAGAAATGGTTTCAGACATGATTGGATCTTGATTTTAAAAACTTAGAACGGTTTATAAAATTGTTTTATAAATCAAACTGATCCGATACCAATTGAAAGTCCTAATTAATACGTCTATAAGGAATTGTGCTACACTAATGTAATGCTTTATTGATATAAATTAAAGTATTACAGAGTGTTATGGATCACACTTGTTGAATAAATTAAAGTATTACAGAGTGTTATGGATCACACTTTTTGAATGACAATGTAAGGTTACCCTTTGAACAAGTAAACTTGAGAAATTAGCAAGTTTACAAGCAAACTTGTATAGACCCGCTGATAAGATCAGCTGACTATCTTGTAAGTTCGACAAAGTAGTAAATGCACTATAATTTACAACTTGAGCCATTCCCTATTTATAGTGATACGAGGTTGCTTCCTTAGTCGAGGTAGTTGAGACGTGACATCAATCCAGTGGAGAAGTACAACTGCATTTAATGCACGTCCATTCTTGGAAACTGTCCGCGCACACTTTAGTGAACAGTTCTGCCAACTGTTTACTTCTTTTACCAACTCGTACTTTAGACAGACTTTAATTCAACGAACACTTTCTCCCACCATTATGCTTTATTGAATTATCCCGCTTAAACTTCACTTAGAGATAAACCTTAAGTTCAGCTTGTTTATCTTCAAAGGGTAATAAGATCACCAGGGTATTGCCACCCCTAACTCTCTTTAAACATCAGCGTATTCCATCTACATACCAGCTGATATCCATCCCAGCTGACGAGTATGTCTTTCAGTAATCTTTGACTTCCTTGACGATGTCTTTGACTTAAATATGTATGAGGTTGCTCGCTGAAGCTTTGCTTCAGCGAGTCCTTTCATTACTCGCTGATGTCCATCAGCGAGGCTTCAACACTTAGCCTAATTTCTGTTTAAATCTAGGCAGAGACAATTGGGCACTTAATTGGCCTAACAAACTCACTCACTCACCTTTGGTCCCTAAGTTTACACTTACCAACTCACATTCTCTTACACACTCTTACAATGTGTCATACATTCCTTTCTTCACACTCAACCCTTTCACATAACATTTGAATTTAAATTTCAAATGTTCCCTCTCACAGAGTTAACTTCTACAACACTCACCACTCTTACATACATACAACACCTTTAATTTGAATTTGAAATTTGAATTTGAAATTTCAAAGGCAAGTTATATCCAACCATTGGGGAACACTCAAGGATAAACCCTTAGCCCATTGGTTATTCTCTTTCTCTTTGAAAATTTACCTTCCCAACCATCTAGTTACAACTTTACAAAATGTTTTTAACACTTGTAAATCTTAGCTAATTGAGTTGGTTGACATATCACACTTTGAGTGTTGGAATGAACTTGGAAAGGTCAAAAGAGAAGTACACATAGGGGTTTAACAAGACTGGATAGAAATAAACAAAACCCAAGCCAACCTACGCGTGGCACGCTAGGCTTACGTGTTAAAGTCTGGTTGACATGAGTTTGGTCTATAATTACCCCCATCATGTCTTGAGTATTCCTCACCTCTTGCCATTTATTCTTTCTCTCTACTTTATTATATCTAATCCTCAAAGTCCATTTATCTTATTGTGTTCTAACATCTTCTTATCTCATTAATTGAAAGAACACTTATTCCGCAAGAGAGACACACATATACTTAATCCACACTTATATGTTATGTCGAGGGTCTTCTTATCTATACCCTTGCTAGTAGAATCGAGTCTCTATGTTAGGTTCGATTGTTTCAACAAACATACTCTTATTCATTGTTACGGGTGTAATAAGTCTTGTACCTTACTGGTCAAGCTTATATCGTGTAAAGATCTAGTTGGGGCTTTTACTTGCTTGGGGGCAAGTCTTTGTGGTTTAGGTAGAAAGTTGAATCACAATATTATTATGGGTGGTTCCGGGTACGGAATACAGTTAGGAGTAGTTCTTCTTAGTGAGCACCGATATTTGTGCATATCG
>BQNB010145646.1:0-16685 GCA_026074375.1 Tanacetum coccineum
GTTTCCAAATGTTATTAGGCAAGCAGACGAATCTGGCGACTGTGGTGTATAGGTTTGTATATTTTTATACCGACTGAGCCGTAAACAACCATTGACATTCAAAGACCCAATACAAACAGTGTTAGCCTATCGTGAAACGATGCTTCAATACTTTTGGAATCACAAGTTCGCAGCACCAAAAGCTGTGTTAATGGATGAAGGTACATTCATTTCACTAAGATACATAACATTAGCTTCACTAAGATAAGGTTCAAAAGTTATATTACTGGAATTACATTAACTTCCAAAGTTACTTATTACATGACATTAGTTAAGCATATAATAAACGAAGAAAAAAGCCCAACTTAAGTATAACACCATCTTCATCCTCCTTTTTTAGCACGATTGTCAGCAACTTCCATTTCTAACTGGTTAATTGATCTCATTAGCCCAGGAATTATATCCACAGAACATTGACACATTTCTTCATCATACCAATCAATAAACCCGTGATTTGAACCCTAAGTCAAATTGAAAATATCAAGCTTATGTTATGTTGAAAATAAATTATGTAATATAAATTAGATAGCTTACCCTTTTAGAACAACAATAGAAGCGTCTTCCTGGGTTCTCTTGTGTACCTGAAGTACGAATCACTCCTATTGAATCACATTTGTCGCACCTTACCATGGCTGATTTTTTAGGGTTTCTTAGGTTTTTTTGTGTTTTTTAATGGATTTGGGTGTGTGGTATTGTGTTTAATAACAAAGGGGAAAGTATACTTGCCAAAACATGATAAAACTGTAGATAGTACAACAAAGTACACAAAATTAAATGCCTCCTTTAAGTTAGGTGTATTAGTAGGTAATGTTTTAACTTTTACAAGATAAGTAGTAATCTTTTTCACTTTCAAAAATCAGTTTATAACAAGAATCTTACCCCAAAATCATCATATATCTTTAGTATTGAGACATTCCAAAAATGTCAGACAACATACCGTTTGAAATACAAGTTGAGATAATGAATAGACTTCCCGTGAAGTCATTACTACAGTTTCGCAGTGTATCAAAGTCCTGGAAGTGTATGATAGACTCTTCATCCTTCGTCTTTACGTACGGTGTTCGTAAGTCAAAGAATGATTTATTTTTTTAAACTATACTAAGGGTTTTCAAGGTTTTATGTTATCTATTGATGAAACTTTAATCCACACCCCTGTAGATACAGACCTAAATCTTTCAAATCATAAAACAATTGGTACTTCTCAGGGGCTTTGGTGTTTTTCATTTGGTAATAATTTATTGGCTACTCTTTGGAACCCGTCAGTTAAAAAATCTATTGGGATTTTTGTTCCTGTTTTTAATAATATCCCAGTTTGTCACAAAATCCTTTTAGGCTTTGGTGTTCCTCCCGATACTTTAGACCCAACCATTGTAAAGATTTCATACCCGGTTTCTGGACAAGGTAATTGGTATGTTTCTGTTTTTACAATGAGCTCTGAAACATGGGACCAAGTTGCCAATAATCGTTTGCCACGAGAATCAATTAGATTCAAACGGTCAAGTCAAGTAGTTGTTGGTGGCTTAATTTATTGGCTTGGTCATGAAAGGTCTGTTTCCAATAGTGGTGTTTTTAACAAGAAAACGCTACTAGTTTCATTTGATATGAATACCCACCAGTTTGAAGTCATTGACATACCAGACATCATAATACGACCGTTAGGATTTCCGTTAACTATTTCCAATATCCGAAACTCTCTCTTACTATCTGGAAATGTATTTCCACCTGATAACTTTATTTTTGCCGGTCAACTGTTATCTATTTACGACGGTAGTATAACATCGTTTACTGTCATGTACACCATTCCCTCCCCTTATTTTATGATGTTGCTGGGTTTTAATAACCAAGATGAACCAATAGTTGAAGCTGCTACGTGCCACTCCAGTGGTCATTCGGTACAAGTGTACAATCCAGAATCAGATTCGTTTAATAATGTTACACAAATCCTAGGAAATGCTGGTTCCTTCTACGTTGGTCCGTATAAAGAATCAATGATTCTTGCTACTTACCCAGATCATTCATATTATTGTGCAGGCTAATCAGTGTGTTTTGTGAAGCGGATAAAGCAGAAGTGTGTTAAGGATGTGGTGATTGTTTACAGTCCTGGATATTTTGTAGTAAACTGATTATGTAACCGTCCTTCGAAACTTGTTACGTTTGATGTCCTTTTGTATAGTGTTTTGTTTAGACTTGTTGTACTTATGTGTTTCCAACTGTAAGTTTAACTTTTTTATTTTGGTTATTATGTAAGCACTTATTTACGTATAATTATTTGTATTACTTGTTTGAAGCATGATTACAAAACAATATACTTGTGATGCTACTACAGACCTAAGAGATACAATTACAGTTGGATGGATTGGGCTCTTTTCTGTTTGTCAAATGGGCCAGTGAGTAAAATTTGGCAAAAAAAACCCATGATGCAGACAAACTCCCTGCTGCCTAATGTAAGTCAAAGTTGTATGGGGAGACTTTTAGTTGGTGATTGTATTTATGTCAAACTTTAATACGTTGGCCTAATTCGTACTTGATTAGTTATGATATACATCTAAGTCATTGCATTTGGCCATTACATACCATCTACACCAAATGAGTTCTGAAAAATTCAAACTGATTTTGTTATTTGAAGAAATACATTATGGGGTGTTACTCCCAACTGATGTTAACTACAGGAATCTAGTTCGTTATGTGAAGAAGAAGTTCAAGGTTGATGATAACAAAAAAATACAGTTATCTTACAACGTCGGTAGTAGCACACTCAACTTATTTGACGACGATCATGTACATTATTTTGTTCATGAAGTTTGCAAAACTGTAGGTGTTAAAAAGCTAACCATCAAAGTTGAAGAAAATGCCGTTCATGTAAGTTCATCTTCAAATTCAAAACCTTTAGATATTGATCTCAATGAGTGTATGTCTCCCGACCAAGATATGGTTTATCCAAACACACCTTACAAATTCATTGCACAATACATATTTAATAATAAGGAAACATGCATGTATGACATAGGAATGAAATGTTTAAGTGAAGGGTATCAATTTAAAGTTGTTAGATCATGTCCAGAACGATACGCTGTCGAATGTGTTCATCCAGAATGTTACTGGTACATATTCACTCACAAGGTGAAAGGATCCATTAAGTTTAAAGTAACAAACATTAACGACGTTCATACATGTCATAAAACCCAATTCAATCCATACCATCGTAATGCGATAGCAAAATTGTTGGGTAAGTTAATACTTCCCAAACTAAAGGATGTTACAAGGGTATATAGACCAAATGATAGTATGTTTGATATGAATTTTGAATGGAATGTTTACGTTTCATACAAACGAGCTTGGAAGGCGAAGCAGTTAGCATTAACCGCGAATTACGGGTGTCCTATCGAATCATTTTCTGAGTTACCTATTTACTGTCATAATTAAAGTTGGCTAATGAAGATTCTGTTACACACATCAAACCATATGCTGAAGGACATTTTAAGATGTGTTTCATAGCCTTCAGTTTTGCGGTAGGCATATTCTCAACTTTTTTTCTATTATTTACTGCATAAATTTTGCCATAGAATTTTAAATGTTTATCAAGCTTGTGGTACACAAAAATTGACAAACACTACTAACATTAGATTAGGTAATAAGTTCTTAAGCCTACATATTACAGTACTTAATAACATGTCTTGGTAGATCTTATAGGATTCCACCATCACATTCAATCACAAAACATAACAACATAGCTTTGTTTTTCTTAAAAAGTACATATTACCAAGATAGTTAAAATCTTAGACCTGATGAACTTGACACCAATCAAACTACTCCATTAGAAATACTGCATATGCATCTTCATTTATAAAACAATTACAAGTTATCAATGGTAACATAGACGTTTTTTGTTACGATAATTTTAAAAAATTAATTCCGATAAAGTTAATTAACAAACCTTAACACTTGATCCCTGACCCATTGATGCCGACACCACAGGATTTTTCACAAGTTAGCAGGGGCCATTGAACCAAGCACATTTTTCCTTCTTTTATCTTCCTGTTTGATTCCAACATCTATGTTCTCTTGAACAAGAGCAACAACCTCAACCATTTTGGGTTTTCCGTTAACAATGGCTCTCTTGTAATTTGTAACAACAACCTGATGTTCCTTGGTAGGTGTAGCGGCCGGGAATTCGTCTACTTTTTCTTTTCCCTTATCACACGAGTCAATCAACGTTCTCCCTATTGCCTTCCCTTTTTCCTTAAACCCTCCTTGATTTCTTACTACTATTCCTTTTAAGCTTACTGCTAATTGGAGTTTAACTAGAGCAATGCAAGGTATCGTCCTTGGTAGGTGTACACTCTGGTAGTTCATACTTTATTTCCTTTCCCTTGTGACTTGTGTTACCTCTCTTTTTTTTAATCCTAGTAGTAAATGGACTAGGACTATAGCAACGCAACCCAACATCCTCTTCTACCCAAACCATGTTTTTTAAATAAAACCTCTTTAAAGGTTGTTGTTTATGAGCAATATACAGGTGAATCTTACCATTCAGTTCAGCATCAGCAAAGAAAGAATGGACATCATTGTTAGTGTAGATTAACTTCAAACCATGTTCTAGTTGTTTGTTTGGTAAACAATAAAACAAAGCCTATTTTTCTTCACTTATCTTAGACAAAATCAAATCTAGGCATGTAGGGAATATATCCTATCACAAGTGAATGCATACACACTATAAACTACCCCATTTACATACCTTAGAGGATCAAATTCAAAAACCCTATTTTTTGTGTATTTTAAAGACAACTTCATCAATAATAGGGCATATCATCTGTCATAATTAAATCAAATACGATATTTAGGAAACATTAAACAAACAACCTATATTAGGCCACAATAATTTGAAAATCCTAATTTTAATTAAAATAATTGAAAACCCTAATTTCAATTTTAATAATTGAAAACCCTAATTCGTTTATGAAACAAAACAATAAAATAATTATTTTAAGAATCTAATAATATTTAAAATTATATTCTGACATTGAACAATTAGGGCTATTAAAGAGGTGGCAAAATCAGACATACCTTCTTGGATAGCGGACATACACATGTTTTTTGCCATTTTTGATAAAAAAAAATAAGAAACAGATTTTAGGACAAAGATGATGTTCCAAAAAAAGAAAGATCTATGTGGGGTTATGACAAAGTGGATGTTCCAAAATATCTACAAGTGTAAAGTATGTGTGGATTGGTTTGTGGTCCAACATAGCTTCACTTAAACACAATAACGGTCCATGTGGTTGTAGGTTGCCTAGAAGCCCTGAAAACAGTCAAACACCATATTAAGTTACCCCCAAATCCAAACACACCCTTTTCCAAATCTGCTAATACTATGTTAAATAACTTAGCATAGTAAACCTCCAACAAATTCAAAGTACTATCATTGCTAAACAAAGACATATACTAGACATTGATTTCAATTTTTTAGAAAACAATAACATTTTTCATTGATAATTAAACATTAACATTTATATATTTAGAAGGTTTCATACATACATACATACATCAAACCAAAATACATAAAGGCATGAAGCCCGCCTTCATCTAAAGACAACCTACCCAAAAGACAATCTACCCAAAAGACATAACCCCAAAAGACACCCAGCCCTTATTCCTTAACGAGAGTATATAGCTTCCTCTAAGATCTCCAAATACCCTTCCTTGGCCCTGATATCCTCTTCTGCATCAACCAGATGTTTGTTCAAACCCAAAAGCCTTTTGTTCTTAGCCTTAACCATCTCCTTTAAACACCACACACTATCATAAATTTCCAAGGTGAACTCTATGACTTCCATCATCTCAATCAAACCATTGAGATGATCAATATTCATTATACTATCTAATGATTTACATTACCATATATTGACTTTCCTTTACCATATTTAGCTATTGAATTGGTTTACTTTCCATTAAGGATCCCTCAGCAATCCACTAACAATGTTATTATGTTACCTTTTTACCGAATTAAGCCTTGTATAATAATTTTACTGTTTTTCTTGTAATAGCTTAAGAGTTTCTTATGTTATATGAGGCCGTTGATCATAATTGATGCCGTACATCTTAAAGGAACTTATCAAGGAACAAATCTTGTTGCAGTTAAGATGAATGGGAACAACCAAATTATACCTATTACTACTGGTGTGTTACAAGGTGAGACTGGTGAGTCGTGGACATGGATTTTAAGCAAGTTGAAAGATTGCATAGGGGAAGTACCAAGTTTTGAAAAAATATCTGATAGACATTATGCGATCATCCTTGCGTGTAAAACTGTCTTTCCTAATTCGTTTCATGGTTTTTGTTATCGTCATTTAATGATGAATTGTGGAATGCAAAGTGAAAGGTATAAGGTGTTATACTGGAAGACATGCAAAGCGTACACCGAGCAAGAATTCGATAAGCTTATGTCTGATATTCAAGCTGTAAGACCTGATGCTCACCACAAACTAGTTGAAGCTGGAATTGAGAAATGGTCTAGGGCAAAGTGCCCTGCAAATAGATACAACTACATGACATCAAACAGTGTTGAATCAGTAAATGCGTTAACAAAAGAAGTTAGGAAAATACCAATAACCGCCCTGATGGATTGGTATAGAGATCGTCTTAGAAAGTGGTATTATGAACGTCGAGAAAAACATGAAGGTATTCATTCAACTTTATATGTTACTAATTTTTACAACCTATAACGATTGTTATTCCACACTAACTTAGATGTATACTTTTGTATATTAGATTCACAGGATGAAGAACTAACACCATGGGCAAGTGCCAAAATAAGGTATAGAATGTTAAAGAGCTCTAATTGGAGTGTTAATGGTGTTCTAAGGTACAACATCTATGAAGTCCGGGACAACAAAATGATACATATGGTGTATTTGGAAAAAGGTGAATGTACATGTCGAAGATGGCAGCTATCTGGTTTACCATGTGGCCACGTTTGTGCAATTGCCAGAGTAGAGGGTTTAACTAATGTTAACAATTTGGCAAAACTGTGGTTTTTGAATTCCACAATTAAAGCTACATACGAAGGCATCGTTTATCCTGTAAAAGATATACCAACTTGGCAGACTCCAAATGACCTCCAAGTTGTATTGCCACATGTGATGGGTAATAAACTCCTTGGTAGACCAAAAAACAGAGATCAAATCAGATCACAAGGGGAGGGGCCGATACTTACTAGGTGTGGAAGGTGTGGTGCCATGGGTCACAACAGAATGGCTTGTAATGTTCTGTTACCTAGTGTTCAAGTAAGTATGAATTTGTGGAATTAATGTAAATGTTTGGTTAATTAACTACTAACTTTTAATTATGTTGTAATGTACAAAACACAGGTATAAGAATAGATGGCATGCAGGAATCATCTAATCCAAGAGACAGCTTCATGAACGCTTCACATGAGGAGGCAAATCATGAAGTATATCAACAGGGAATGTATGAACCGCAAAACATTTCAAATAACATGGAAGATATGTATCATCCGCAGCAGGAGAACACACCAAACTACTTCATCTATAAGCAAAATCTCGAGTCATCAAATATGGCGATGTTTGGTAATTTGTCACAGTGGCTAACACCAAACAACTTCATAAACTAAGGTGGGGTACTTTCTTTATTTTGAGATTTTCAAGATGGATCCGTTAAGATGTTGTGTTTAATATTCAAATAACTATAACTTATTTGGCAACTGGGCAACTTTATTTGTTAAGACTATGTTTTAAATTTGCATTTACTACTTTCACAAGAATGCACAAAACAATAATCCTGAACACAACAAATCAACCAATTACAAAATATAGTAAATAATTTTCTTACTAATACAGATTAGGTAGCTAAGGATAAGTTCATACAACACTTGATTAATGGTAACTTTGTGCACAACTTACATATTGTGACAAGATATTGTGCTTAATATATAATGTGTGCACAACTACCATTATATTACAAAACATGTGCTTACTCATAAGTCATTGCACCAGAATAGTTATGGTTACAAAAGATGTGGTTATACGTAAAACCAACTAACCTTGTTATTTAGAGGCCACCAACTGTCAGTTAAACTTGTGACTTGAGTTGCGGATCATCATCAACCTCATGATCATTCAATGCAACCAAACCACCCAACCTTCCTTTACCTGCTTCAACTGAAACTCTTTTACCATGAACTTTCCTGAACCTGTTGATCTTTTTGTAGTATTGATGTTTTCTCTTTCTAGTAACCTTGACCATACTTCTACCCTTCTTCTTCTTCAACACTACCTGCAAATTTGCGCCTACATAATCTAATGGTACAGAGTTTGCAACACATTTTTTCTGTATATTAGGAAGTGAATGACCATCGCAAACAACAGTTTCATCTACATACATACTTGGCCCCCAACATCTATGAGACCATCCAAACTCATTCCTTCATATAACCAATTATCATGCAAGCCTAATTCATCAGCAACACTGTCAACATGCAAGAAATCCCCAAACAAGTTCTTACATGGGAATTCAACTCCTTTTTTTTAAAGGGGGTGTTCTTAACAAGGGTGAACTAGCTTCTTCTTTTTCCCATGCTATAAGCTCATCAGGGGACATAAGACCAGCATTTGCATCGTTTTTTCATGAGTTTTGATTTTACAAAAAACATCTTCACCAGCCGCATTAAGTTCTTATAGTAATATTCTTCTAATTTTTTTAGAAAATGGGATATATACAAGTTAATTAACCCGTACTTTTCACCCATGTCATACATTTTATTCATATCAAAATCATCTTCGACAATGGTTAATCCTTCTTCTAGGCTAGATCTAGGAGTACTATAAAAGATACCCCAAATCTCACATTCCAGTTTGTATGACAACATATCTAGCAGTTTTGAGAAACTCATCCTGATTAACTTAGATAACTTTAAAGTTAAAATCTTGCCATGATCATACCTTAAAGGGTGTAGATTGAAAACACCATCATAGTTATCTTCAAAGATAACATAGTTCTCAGGCTTTTCATTTGTCCTGTAACAAAATATAGTTAAACAAAGTATGTAAGTACACATGTTAAGAACATAAATCAACATTGTAAACTTAATTAACAAATACACATAAAGCAAATATAATTTTCATACCTGACAAAATAAGAAAATATAGGGTTCGTACATAAGTTTGGAGAAACTGAAAAATTAGACATAGTTGTATGAATGTACTTGTGAAAATATTGACAAATCTCAACTAGTTGTACTTAAAGTTGATTTCATAGTTACTAGTAAAGTAAACTAATGTGTTAAGACGTATTTATATGTTGTGGGCTTGGTAATAGTAGTATTTACCAACTGTTTGGGCTACATTTGTTTGGGCTTTTTGTAATTAATTAACATTAACAAAAAATAAACCTGCCAAAGTTGTGTACAAAAAAACTTAAACGTTGCATTAAAGTAGTATTTATAGGGGTTGTTTTCATTATCCAAAATCATCTTCATATCATTTTACAAACAACCAATCACTCTAAAAATGAATCAAACACCTCTTCAAGAACTTCGTGAAACATCCAACTCTACAGATTTGCCCAAGATGTGGACTATTATGATGGATAGAGAGTTGGTTAGGGACAATGACATAGTGAGGAGACTGATGGAGGTTGCTACAAAACTCCAGGCTAGTTTGAACACAAGGCAGGAGATAATCAATGAAGCAGCGATATAAAAGAATACAAAAATAAAGAAAAGTGTTTATGTATTAGTCCCTTTGGTAATAAAACTTTGTAATGATCTGTTATGGTTTATGAATCTTTGTTTCTGTGTTTATTTATGCTTATTTGTTTGCGTTAACCAATTAAATCATGGGCCTTTAAATCAGCTGCACTTGGTATAAACGACACAAAACAATTCCAATCACTAGTTCAAAATATTTAGTCAATATTGTAGAATTACATTTCACTTAACACTTATCAACTTTGTGACAGAAAAATAAATGAACCATCTTCTCACGATATGCCAAGGCCACGTCAACAGGATCTTCGACATCTAAAGATAAGCCATGCTCCAACCGATATAAAATATACAAACCCACACACCATAATCACCATATATACCACCCTGTTTAGGAACATTATCCGCAAGATTAAAACTAATGGTATAATCACTAGGATGTATACCTTTCTTATCAAATACTTTAGCACCTTCTAAGATAACGGGAAGACGTTCCTGTATGATAACATACAGTATAGTAAGTGTAACAGACGGACCATAATAAACATAACAATCAATATAAAAACCAACATTAAAAGGAGCAAATTGTTTCATTGCTATTACCATTACCATAACAAGTACATCGCTTAACGTAAACATTCACAACAAAAGAGTAGATAATAATCTAAACAAGACCAACTTAAGAAGCAAAACACAAAAGATACGATTGACAAAAGATTACAGTGAACACTAAGCATAACATGACTTTCAGATTACTGACGGCGAAGCTTAGCAATGAAAGAGAGTTTCTTCAAGACCTTGAGTTGAGTCTCACTTATTGATTTCATCAAGTCCCTACATTTCTCCAACTCAAAATCTTGAAGCTCCTCAAGCAATTTGTAGGATTCAGCAAGACTAATTGACACGTGTAAAAAGCTTTGCATCTCTAACATTTGCTCTCGCCTCTCATGACAACAAACATGCAATTGTTGGCTCATTGCATAAGTATCAGTAACTGTCCTTAAATCCCTTTCATTGTCAATTTCAAACAACTTAACCATCATGTTTTTCACTTGGAGGGAGTTTGCCAAAAGTGCAACGAGGTATAGCTGAGACATTGTGGTGTGTAATGTGCCTCTAAGTGTGTGTACAAAGGTTTTTTTTAATAGGATGTGTTATGAAAATGTGTTGGTTGTGAACTAACTATATAGATAAACAGTAAGTACTAAAAATTAATTGCCCCAAATTGATATTGGTAAAACTGTCAATAGTGGGTCATTTGAAAGAAGAAGAAAATGCCACAAATTATTAAATGTGATTAGAGTGACTGAAATGATATTGTCAGGTATGGTCAACAAGTTAAAAGATTTCTTGGCCACTCATTGTATGTTACTTTGATTATAATACCAATGCTAATTAAGGAGTTGTACTTAAAAGAAAACAACTTAGTTAGAAACAAATGAAATTGTTGTATACTTAGTTGCAAACATATCTAACAACTTACAAGGAAATGTATAATGTGTATGTCACTTTGGTTATTGGTAATTAATATTTGATTTATTTATAGTAAAGGAAATTATAGGAAGTATTATAAACCATACAGAACTAACCAACATCATAAAAACAGAGCATATGCTAGGTAGTATAATCAACCAAACAATTATAAACAAAAAATATATAATTAAAGTTTAAAGTTTACCTCTAAACATTGCTGAACAACGACATACCAATCGCGCCAGTCATAATCATACGTGTCTCCGCTATCATAGAAAGTGACCAATCCAAACAGTATATCTAGGTGGGCAAGACACCAATGTTGACTCGTTTCAATAATAAGAATAAAAACCTACAACATTTAAAATGATTCTTAGGTTTGTAATCTTGAAAAAGTGATCAGTCCAGACAATATATGTTGGGCCTTATGTAATGAATGTGTTTATGTACCTGATCAACATCACTCCATAGAATGCCATACTTATCACCGTTTGCATAAAACAAAGGTATGTTGTTTTGCATAAGTAGTTGAACAAAGTAACAACTAACCATGACCCAGATTGCATTCTCACGTCTACCATGCCACATATAGTCGACCCACAAGTCTATGTGTTGTAAATGACACAAAGCAAATAAAACATTATAACTACATAAACCAAAATTATGTTTATTGTTATAAATTGTTTGCATTAATTTGTCTATCAATACTAACCTCTTCACTTAGCCAACCTTTGCGATAAGGGTCTAAGCACACTAATCTAAGCCAGAAATTCCTAGATACTGTATAATCATCGCTCTATGGGAACATAGATTTAAGCTGCCCTGGTTGACTAATAAATCTCTCAATATCATCAGACAGCCAAATTGTGTGCATTGAATGAAACAAACGTGAAACATCCTATGAACATAAGATTATAACTGTTTAAAATCAAAAGTTGGATAGAAGGTAAATACTAATAGGAAAACAGTGTAGAGAAATATCATACCTTAACCCATAGTTTAACTTTTATTAGCAATTCAGCAAAAGATAGATCATTTACGTTTTGGCGGTATTTTTTAATCTTAACCCAACTTTATTTCGGCTTTGCTTTGCATGTCACAGAATGTGCATCATTCCTCTTGGTTGGTGAAAAATTGCCCAATATATTTTTAACATGAGTTGAATTCATAAACTCATAACGCTTTCTTTTTTTCACCTTCGCAATCTGCAACATCTTCTCTTCTTCCAACCGTAACATCTTCTCTTCTTCCAACCTCAACCTTTTTTCCTGTTGAATTCTCTTTTCCTGTTCCGAACGAATCCTTTCTTCTTCTTCCAAACACAATTTCAGTTCCTCGTCAACAAGATATTCCTATAAAGAATAAGTCAACCATTATTACATATTATTGCAAGTTATGTTAAAAAAACTTAAAAGTACATGTTTATTACATTAGCAATATCTTCAACTGAATCATGTGGGTCAACCAAATCTTGAAATAAGATATTTAGTGACTCAACAAAGTCACCTCTGAGTCTGGATAAATCCTCATTAAACTGCAACCTCTGTTATCAAAGGATATATAAATTTAGAATAAATATAAAACGCTTGTTAAAGGGATACAATAATGATGTTTTTAAACGTACCCCTAGTTTATCGTTTCTTTCAAGTGCAAGAACCTGCATAAGTTGAAGTAATATTTATAACCAAAATTTTAAAACCTTATAATTGGTTAGTGAATTAGATATAAATTAAAATACAACATAACCTGAATAATAGTCTCGAGTTTGAAAACACGAACATTTAGCTCCCTAATTACTCGATCCGTAAGACGTCTAGTTTTTAATCTGCTATCACGAGTGCAAACACTAGAACTTTCTCTGAAACTTAAAGCAAGACGTTTGCGTGACTTCTCCAACTTTGAAAGATAAGCTTGAAAAAGGGGGTGATGTTCTATTTTTGGAGGCTTGGGAACGTGATGTTCAAAAAAAACATTGCTTTCTATCCACCACGAAGATTGATACTCAGCTCTAGTAGGTCTGATATCAGTATTTGTCTTTGAGTCCTAATTATATTATAAACAGAATTTGTTAGATGCACTAATAAAAAAGGATTGAAATGCCTATATATATGTTATATAAAGGTATATGCTTTAACCTTTGCAAAAAGATAACAACAATCAGATCTTTTGAATATGAACTTTTTAGACCATCCAATTGCTCTTGGTATAACTTGAGGGGCATTAATCCACCAACGATTACTTCTTTCAAAAAACTCTAAAATCCAAATCTAATAATATACCAATGTAGAGTTAATAACTTACAGCATCATTATATAATTGTGAATGATGAAATAAAAAAATATTACAATATTTAACTAAATTGTTTACCTGGAAAGCAAAAACAAATCCAGTTAACGTATATGTAGGGACATAATTGCAGTCTTTCTTCAACCTCAAATAGTGCGTATCACTATGCTTGACTACTACATTCTTTATTGAGTAGTACAACTGTGTCCATACATGCTCCCCTCATGGAAAAACATTTTAAGCCTCAAGATTTTCAACCAACCCAAACAGAGAATCATCCACCGGGCATGTCAACAACCTACCCATAAAGATAATCTCTAAAGCTAAAATAAGGCAAAGGCGTACTGAGTCTTCGTCACATAGGTTCTTAAACATCACTTCTTCCTCAATTACACCAAGAACATCTAAACTGGTTACAACTAACCCAACCTTATGCGGGAACACCCATTACGTAACTTTAAATCAGCAGAGGTATATGAACAAAAGCTTATTGTTCCAAATCACATACCGGTAATCAGAGCAAACTCTGGCCTACCAAAATTCAGGCTATGACCTTCAACATAATATATCAGGGGCATATCATTATGATACTCATCAACTTTATGCTGTTTTCGTAGCATATAATATATGAGTTGCGATCATGATCAAAATACATTATATCCAACCAACGTCCGAAACAATTAGTCCTAAACAACTTTCGTCGCTTAACATCTAACTTTTGGTATATTAACCAAAAGTAGTACAATTTACTTGTAATGATGACTTTTGAATCAATTTCCTGAAATACAATTTAATAAAGCAACATTCAAGATCTTTTCTACTAAATAACGAACTTCAACAACTAACTAACCATACAACATTAACTTAATGGCAGTAATCACAATCTGAATCTGCTATTTTATCTAAAACCTTAACAAATTATAAAACGCATAACAACAATGGACTAACATGTAGTAGGCACCAGGTAAATCTATTTTCAGACATAGTCTTAAACAGTAATGGCGACTGTTATTTAATGTCTATAACAAATAAAAAATAACTAAAATGAAGATTAACAAAAATATAAAAATACGTATCTACTTACCCTTGAATACCAAAATTTTCCGATCAAAATTGAAGAACAACAACTGTTGTTGAAGATGATTATGAACTGTTGATGAAGACAATTATGAACTGTTTTTAAAGACAAAGAACAAAAATAACTAAACTGCAATTAATATAAAGGTAGATGATAATGGTAAAAAGAGCTGGAGAGAGTGGAGAGAGCAGGAAAAGACGAAGAGTATTTCTCTCTGTATCAATTAAGTGTGTATTATACACACACTAAATATTACTAGTAATGAAATACAATAAAATTGAAAAACATAAATATTATTAAAAACTACACCACTACGTAGTTGCCAAAAAAAATATTAACTGGTTGCCCTAATGTACAAGTTGCCCACAATACTATTTTAACATAAAATAATGGGTAAAATTACTACAAAACCAGTTGCCCAAAGTACAGTTGTCCCAAAATATAAAAGTTACTCTATACAAAACATGTATAAATACCTTACACATACCTTACATATCTCTTACACACCTGGACACATGTCAATTTCTTATAAAGTTGCTCAGTTGCCAAGTTGCGTTGGGATAGTTTGAGAAAAGAACATTAAAGATGTGAAGAAGGCATTTTCAATATGGTTTTGTAATCTTTAAGAATTAGCCCATAAAACAAGTATTCAAATGAACTATTATGTGATTCAAGGTACATAATGGTTCTGTCATACACTTTTGGATTGCAATAAAGTATTCATGCTAGCAAAAAAATGATTTCAAACCATCCTCTTTCATAAAATCCCCAAATTTCAAACCCTAAAAAATAAAAAATTAGGGATAATTAGAGATAAAAGTTAGATCCTATTTGATTACTATTCATTAGATAACGTTTGATTATCGATGTGTATTCCATGATTGTTGTTTTTTTTCTCTTTATTAGTTTCTGTTAGTTTATGGACGATAAATTAATAGTCGTGTGTTAGGTTCGAACTCGAGACCACAGGATTGCACACAATACGTAGAGAGTTAACGAATTAATAATTATATTAAATGTAATATATTTATTAAATACACGAAAACGTTTAACGGTCGTTAAGTATTTAACGGTAAATGACTAACGAATAAAGGGAAGGACTAACTTTGTAAATAGAAATCAAGAAGGTTCCGGAACACCCCATGAGGGTAGTATTGGGCCGAGTATAGGCAAGAGGGGAAAAAGAAAAGATTTTGTTTCCTTTTTCCTAATAGAACTTGACTTGGGCTCCAAGTTTGGTTAGCCTATATAAACAAAGGAATTAAAGGATCATAATACATAAGTTTTGTACACACAAAAGATCCTTAAATTTTTCTTTGTTCTCCCTTGTTGATCGATCGGCCAAAATCATCCCCAAGGGATTCTTGTTCGATCGACTTTAAACCTAAAACGCTTTCTTGTTTTTAAACTAGTCTTTTGGTTAACTTGTTTCTAAAACGTGTGTACAAGAACGTGGTTTAATCTCACTATAGATTAAATCTTAGATCGATTAACAAAACTTAGTAAGGGGTTAATCAATAGATCTACATAAACCCTAATTAGAGTTAGATCAAGAACAAAGAAAACAAGAATGATTCTTGTGCTTGCGAGAATCCAAAGGTATGTAACCCGACCCGGTTAATTATATGCATGTTAATTATATGATTTGTTATCGTTTTCGCTATTACGTGCTTTGATGTTTGATTTAGATTATAAATTGTTATGCATGCTGAAAAACAACAGTTATGTACACATATAGGCATATAATTAAGTGCGTCAGTGGTCGAGGTTTATGTCGTTGTGGATGATCCGCGATTTTGCTTGACTTTGTAGTGCATCAAATTGCTAGGTTTCTAAGATGATGTGGTTCTAATTGCTGAAACTATATAAAGAGTTAAGTACTTTACTTATGTGAAGTAGAAAATGAGACTGATAAACCAAAACTATCACTTATTAATCATCTTGCATGCTGAACTATTATCATGAACTGATCAAATAATACTTCAATATCAAATAACCATCATGAGAATGTTGCACAGGTTCATGATGGGTTTCCAGGATCGAATATGATCAAACAAGCATCATGTAATCATCATTCAAGAATACATA
>BQNB010145647.1:0-11647 GCA_026074375.1 Tanacetum coccineum
AGAGAGATAAGAGTAGCCATTTGTTCATATGTAAATTCAGAAGATGAACTTTTCCCAACAGAATTATTATTAGAAACACCTTGTTTCTTAATATTTTAACCAGAATTTTTCTTTCCAAAATCAGCAGGGTATCCAATGATCTTAAAACATCTATCAATAGTATGCCCATTAAAACCACAATTTTCACACACCAAACCAGAACCCCTACTTGGTCTATTGTTATTCAAACCAAAACCCCCCACCTTGTCTATTATTATTCACATTATTAGGTCTTGAAGGTCCAGCATTGAAATTTTGATTATTTCTCTAAAAATTCTGGCTATAAGGCACATTAGACACAAAATCAGAAGCCTGGTTCATTTGAGAGGAACCGGCTATACTACCAACAACAACTCTGTGAGACTCCTCACTAGAAATGGTAGCATAAGCACTTCTCATATCAGGCAAAGTCTCTCTAGACAGAATAGAGCTTCTAATTTGCATATAAGAATCATCTAAGCCCATAAGAAATTGCATTAACTTCAACAACTGATTATGATTCTTAAAACCTTCAGAAGCATTACAAACACATTGGGCAACTCAATCATAGCATCATACTGTTTCCATAAAGCATTCAACTTATGATAATAATCAGCAATAGAAGAACCATTTTTCTTAAGAGTATTAATTTGATTATGCAAACCAAACATTATTGATCCATCAACTTTGTCATAAGTCTCTTTCAATTCTTCCCAAACATGTTTAGCCATTTTTGAAAAAATTTATCCCAAAAATAGTTCCTCAGATATTGAATTCAAGATACAACCCAAAACAATTACATTAACCATATCCCACTGTTTACCAAGAACCTCATCTGTATTAGATCTTTTACAAGACCCATTAATAAAACCAATTTTATTCTTTCTTTCTAAAGCCAAAAGCATAGCACATGACCAAACTTGATAATTTTCAGTCCTCTTTAGTTTAATTGAAACAACAGTTAGGGCAGTAGTATCATTAGGATGCAAGTGTAATGGATCACTAATATCCAATTTACTTATTCTGGTAGCAGAATCATTAATATCATCATCATGATCAGAATTAAAAGGAGTATTATGCTTAGAATTATGAACAGACATAATGACAAACTAGAAAACAAACAATAACAAACAATCAAGAATGAAAGAAAGAAGTTCCCAGGCTTTCACACTACTCAAGGTGGCAGATCAAGGGAAAACAAACTAATAAGAGAAAGAGATAAAGAGGTGTTACAGAGCTTATTGAAAGATATGCAGCAGAAGCAAAACTAAACCGACTATCTTCTTGATTTACTTAGTCAAGAAGGTTGGCAGATTAATCAGCAACAATCCACACCCAATCACCAAGATCCACAAAACCCTAATCCTCAAACTAGAGCAAACCAAACCCAGAACTTCCAATTTCAACAATTAAGCAACCTTAATCACCAACCAACAACCTAGAGAGAGTAATTAAAACAAGATCCGCGAAACCCTAATTTTTCAAAATTAGGGTTTTTTGAAATTAACAAAAGAACTAATCAATTAAATCAAAAATCTTACAAGAAAACAATTTTAATTGAAATCCTGATTAACAATTTTAAAAAAACCCTAAATTTTAAGAAACCTTAAAAATATTTTCTCCTTTTAAAAGACGATTTCAAAGCAACCTTGCTCTGATATCATGAAGAAATTATGAATCTTGTTTATAAAAATACTCAAATCTCAATTTGAGTAACAACTACAAATCACAAACTGATCTTAATCAGCAAATCAAACAACCAAACTTATCCACCACAACTAATCTGGTATGGATCTATAATCTATATTTATTATAGTTCTATTACAAACGTAACACAACAAGATCAAGATGATCTAAATTTAGGGTTTATAACAATTTTGAGAGAGGAGCATTTTTTAGAGAGAAAGAGATCACGCAAAAGTGAGGACCAAAGCTGGTCAACCCAGCTTATATAGAAGCTTGACCAAACTGACATATATCTTTTCAAACTTGGCAGCAACAACCCTCAATCTTTCATCAACTATCCATCTTCAGCAAAACTTCTTATAAGGCAAAACTGAAAAAGATAATGGCATAATAAGCCCCTCAACATATATGTTTACCTATTGAGGCTACTAATCTCAATAGTTTGGGATTACTTATTCTTTCTGCTTTACTGCACATCAGCCTATATGAACCTACAAGAATATCTGCACATGAGCCTACAAGTGATAAGGGGGTGTTTGGGATTACTTATATTTTTCTACTTTACTCCTTATCTACTTATCTATTAACTTAAGTATTTTTGTCTCTGTATTTACTAAAATAGTTTATTTTGAAATAAAATAAGTGGTTTCCGATAAACTTATTTCCAAATTTAGCATAATAAGCCATTATAAACACCCTCATATATGCAAAATTAGTTTATAGAAAGTATGAAAGGTTCATCCATCATGGGGTATACTAGACGAGAAATGACCCTTTAGCTTGATTACGTTTTCTGTTATGTTAATTACGTGTTCTTCAGATACGGTTCCATATCTATTTATGACCCTCTTAATAGGCCAAGTTGTACCAGTCTCTCATTTTTCCTAGCAACAATATAGCACAATAGATTTCATCGTAATATACATATCATGATATTTAAATGTGTGCAGGTATCTTTTTGCACCCTCTATAGGACCACCTGAATACTAATTAGAAAACATCTCAGCATCTTACAAGAATCCTTTAGTGAATCGCCAAATATGATGACATGATCTCCATGTAGTTATACCTTTTTTATACCCATTAGATGCAACTTGGACACCGATGTGCATATAGAATAAATAACAGCGGTGTAAATTATATATATACAAAACTTTATTTCTAAGGCATGTTTCCTACTCAGACCCAAATGAGTGTTCGTAGCTCAACTCTGTTTATTGCTATTCATGACTAAAATAACTACAAATATAGAGTATGGATATAAATATAACAATTACAAAGTAAAGTAAAATAAAGTTTAGATGATACTTAACGTCTATGATAATGTTGTGAATCTTATACTAGTTCAGATAGTTGTGTATGTTATGTTGCTGTAAAATATTGTTTTAAATTGATGAGATAACATTAAGATTGAATCCATTCATGGTGTTTGTTTCAAAATCTATTTGATTTCGTGTTTTGAGCTACATGAAATGGATAGGTGAAAACATTAGATAAAATGTTACCTAATACTTTTCCACCTTATAACACAACCCGTTTCCAGTAATTTCATGTAACTAACCAAACACACCGTTAGTTTTTAGAACATAAAAACTACCTTATTGTGATGTCTTTTTATCACATTTCTTAGAAGCGACAGCATGGATGCAAGTATAGCGAATCTGAGCCCCGGAGATGGCAAGGAACCACTTGAGATCAGGGTCATAAGGAAGTGGATATCATATGGAAAAGGAGTGAATGCTGATTCATCTTCATTGGCTGATAGATACTTAGCAACATCATAGACTATAAGCAAACCTTGGTGTATTAGCTATAATGAAGATGTTTACTATTGTTTTATTTTGTTGAAACTCTAAAGCCCATGATTATATACAAAACATGGCTCTGCTATTTCTAATATATTTGCCATAGATTTATATATAAAGGCGGCTCAGCCAGGAGCTAGGCAAACACAAGGAATGTTTTCCCCTAGTATGAATCCAAGAAAAAAGAAAAGGTACTTGATGTCATAAAAGATACAGTCTTTTCACAGCTTTTTTAATGTGAAGATCGAGTCATCGTATGTCTCTATAGCAGAGCCATAAAGTGGTATGAATCACCACATCAAAGAATTTGTGCTTGGTTGCCATAACATATCAACATATGTATCTGTATATCTTTGACTGTTTATATGATATGCGTGTCATCGTTGTTGGCATATTGGGTCGATACACTTGGTTTCCTTAAGTCGATGAATGGAGTTCAAGTACAAATATGAACCTGAGTACAAGCTCAAATTTGCACAGGCAAGAACTTTTAGAGCATCAAGTTTGTAATCTGTTAGTTGGTATTTTTATAACAGTGTTCAACATAGTTTTGTAATTCGATTGTTATTACAAATCGGATCTTCAAGATGTATATCTCAATTAAGAAGATCCAAAAGCTCGAGTGTCAAATTATCTATGCAGGCAATGTTCAATTTGGAAAACATGGAACAAGAGTGACTTGAAGGACACAAATTGGTTTTATGATCATCCTACTTTGTTTTAGAAGTACTTTGAACTCCTTTTGGATCATTTTTCTCCTAATAATTTCATTCAAAGCATTACCTTTTTTTTGTTCATCTTTTTTTGAAAGGCTAATATATTAAGAACCGGCTCCAAGAAAGAGGCCACAAACGGAAAGAAAACAAGGAAGATGAAAAAACAACAAAACCACCCCTAACAGGGGCAAACCAAACTATACAAAGAGAAACTTACTACGCACTATCCAATAAGGATCTAGGATTCGTAATCCAGCAACTCCAATTACAAATCAGAATCTTGCAACGGGCTGAAATCCAAATCTTTGACAATCGTTGAATAGACAAAAATATATCTTCATGTAGGACTTTAGGTCGATCATCCAAAGACGCATGAACCAATTTATTCCTCCATTTCCAAATGGCCCAAAAATACTCCATAAATGAGTTTGTTAAGGCGAGAGCAACCAAGATCAGCAATCTTGTTTATACTAATGTTGAGCACATCGAAAGTAGGAAACGAGATAGGATTTGCGAAGTTCCACCAGCCCCATATCTTTCTCCGTATGGTCTTCACATGCGGGCAAACAAGAAGGCAACGGTTTGTAGATTCACTGCTAACTTCACAAAAAGCGCATAAGTCAGATTCCATATTAACACCTCTAGCAATTAAACAAGGTTTAGTAGCTAGCCTCTCAATAGATGCTCCCCAAACACAAATATTGACTTTACGAGGAATCCATGAATTACACACATGGTGCAGACCAAGGTTGTCACCAGTGAACAACCTATCCTGCAAAGACGACGATAAAGACTTCACTTTGAAGGTACCCGGCACATCTTTAGACCAAAACCATTTATCCACTCCATCCTTGTTAGCCTCAAAATATTGAGTCGAACATGAAGTTCGTTCATTATGTATTTAAGTCTCGGTCAATCAATTAGTTAACGTTGTAATAGAAATGTATCGGGAATCGGGCTTGATAGTTAATCTAATATTGTATATGTTTCGGGTTTAATCCCAAGCAAAACCCGAGCCCGGGTCCTAGTCAAATATCCCGAACGTCACTTTAAGTGTCGGGGTATATATATACCTTTTCCACCAAGGAAAAGAAAAGAGTTGATTTCATAATAAACATTTCACTTTTCTATTTTCTCTCCCATCTCACTCTCTCTCTCTTCTTTCTCTCTCTAGGAAATCATCTCACTCTCTTTCTATATTTCTTGATCTAGATCCGTGTATGATATGAAGTGTATGTGTTAAAGGGATCCTACAATTGGTACCAGAGCTTCAAGGGTGGATTCGTGTTTGATTTGTGGTTCAAAATCATCAAAATTCGTGGTTTGTTTTTTGTTTTTTTTGTTCGAAAAATATACCAAGAAAAATCAAGATTTGATCTTTGTTTGTGGTTAAAGATGTTAAAGACTTGTACTTTCGGGCTTAGAACTATCCCTTGCATCATTACTAGGTGGTTTTAACATCATTTCGTGGCTTTCAAGAATGGTTGATGATTTTTTTCTTGGCTGCGTTTTGTCTAACTGAAAGGGTGTTCTTGATTGCGTTTTGGTCATTGCGTTTTGGTCATTGCGTTTTGCTCTCACTGCGTTTTGGTCATTGCGTTTTGCTCTCATTGCGTTTTGGTCATTGCGTTTTGCTCTCACTGCGTTTTGGTCATTGCGTTTTGCTTGTTTTGGTCACTGCGTTTTGCTCTCATTGCGTTTTGGTCATTGCGTTTTGCCTACTGAAGACCCTTTATCAAAGTAAATCTCAACGTTATGCTGCCCAAATCTCAACAAATCTTGCGTTTTGTCTAGAAAATCTTGCGTTTTGTCTAGAAAGCATTGCGTTTTGTCTAAGAAAGCATTGCGTTTTGTATAGAAAGCATTGCGTTTTGTCTTAAAAAAAGCACTGCGTTTTGCCTACTCTTGAGATTTGCCTCTTGAGATTTGCCTACTCTTGAGACTTGCCTCTTGAGATTTGTCTATTTAGATTTGTCAAACATTCTTGGTTGAGATTTGACAATCGTTCTTCGTTGAGACTTGCTATACTTTGACCTTCTTTAGACAACAAACCTCAAGGACTTTGGACTTTAATTCGGACTACAAGGACAATTAATCAAAAACAACAAACAATCAATCATTCACGGTTTTCTATTGATTTTGTAAAATCCCGTTAAATTTTTATCGGTTCTAATCATAGACTTGTAAAATCCCGTGAACGACTATTGTATTCAAAACCACAACATCAATCACATCATATCCACTTAAGATCCAACAACTTTCACACTTCATAATTCATAACCATTCATTCATCATGTCTACTCCAGTCAATACATCCTCAACAGATAGTCAAATGCACAACAATATCATGGCAGCTGGTTCAAAAGATCATCCACCAATGCTTGGACCAGGAAGATATTCACAATGGAGATTACGTTTTCTACGGTACATTGACACGAAACCAAATGGTGAGGGACTGAGAAAAAGCATACTATCTGGTCCCTACGTGCCATCTACTGTACTAGTTCAAGTTGTTGCTGCAACGGAAGGTAATCCTGCAATACAACAACATACAACAATTGAAACAGTATTGAACATGACTCCAGAGAACAAAGAACACTTTCTGTCTGAAAAAGAAGCAATTTTCTTGCTTTTAACTGGTATTGGAGATGATATCTATTCCACTGTTGATGCTTGTAAAACAGCGAATGAGATGTGGATAGCCATTGAAAGGCTACAACAGGGTGAATCATTGAACGTACAAGATGTAAAGACCAATCTGTTCTGGGAATTTGGGAAGTTTACTTCTCGAGATGGAGAATCAATGGAGTCGTATTACTCACGGTTTTATAAACTGATGAATGAGTTGACAAGGAACAACTTGCAAGTTACTACAATGCAAGTGAACGTTCAATTTCTTCAACAACTTCAACCAGAATGGTCAAGATTTGTGACGGTTGTCAAGCAATCAAAAGAAATAGACACCATCTCATATCACACACTTTTTGACATTCTGAAGCAGTATCAAAATGAAGTTAATGATATCCGTGCTGAGAGAATAGCCAAAAGTGCAAATCCATTAGCACTTCTTGCGGCTGCTCAACCATATTCAGATAATTACTATCAAGCACCAAAACCTCAAAGATCTAATGCAACATCATCTTCTACAAGACCTAGTGCATCTACCAGACACAAAGGCAAAGAGATCGCCAAACCAGTTACACCTCAATCTGAGTCAGTGTCTGAAGAAGACAGTGATCCTGAACAAGCTCAGAGGGATAAGGATATGCAAAAGAATTTGGCACTCCTTGCAAAGTATTTCAAAAGGCTCTACAAACCTACCAACAACAACCTTCGAACTTCTTCAAACTCCAGGAACAAGACTGAAGATACCACACCAAGGTATAACAACGACAATCAGTCAGGGCAGTTTGGGAATCAAAGGACAATGACAGTTGCTGGGACTAGGGAAACTGTAGGCAGTCCGGTAGTGCAACAAACGGGGATACAGTGCTTTAACTGCAAGGGATTTGGCCACTATGCAAAGGAATGCAGGAAGCCAAAGCGTGTTAAAGACTACTCGTATCACAAGGAAAAGATGATGATGTGCAACTGCAAGCTGAGCAAGCTGATTGGCTAGCGGACACGGATGAAGAGATTGATGAACATGAATTGGAAGCACATTACAGTTTCATGGCAAAGATTCAGGAGGTCTTACCAGAAGAATCCAGTTCAACTGAACAACCATTGGAACAGGTACAAAACAATGATGAAAATAATGTGTTTGCCAATGAAAGACAACATTCTGAGAATAATACTGCAGAATGTGCTGATGAGCGTGCTGCGCTTGCTAATTTAACTCTTGATACTGAGGAAAACAAAACAATTTTAAAGCAGTTAAAGAAAGCAAACGCATCATTGACTCAAGTGACTCAAGAACTAGAGGAGTGCAAAACTAACCTTGATGAGACTAGTAGGGCTCTGGGGGAGGCTACTAGTTGTCGGGATAGTTGTCTTATTGCACTTCAGAACAAACAGAATGAGCTTGAGAAGTACATAGCCTTTAATGACCGAACGATTGATTATGACATTCTTCAAACAAAGTTAAATGTGAAACTCTAGACTATTAGCTCGTAAAGACCTGACATAAAAAGAAAGTTTAAAAACTAAAGCCTATGAAATTTCAGTTGTCAATCAAACACACGATAGAGTTTTTAGTAAAAAGGAGAGTCCTTTACCAAAGTCATAATTTGAAAGGTCAACTCAAAGAAGAAAAGTAAAGGTCATAATATACGGATTAAAAGGTAAAGAAGAAAAAGATATTGACAAGATGAGTGAAATGACAAACAATTAAAGTTTTTGAATGAAATTGTTTACACTCCCTAATCATTCAATCAGAACACTTCAAAATGTAGCACCCAATGCTCAAACATATAATGTATAACCAACCTTTGCCTAATTCCTAGTACCTCAGGAAAAAGCACAAGTTTGGAAAAGCCCTTTTTTGTATGAGAACCCATATGATACTCTGAACTTGCAAACAATTTCTGCCTCCAATAGGGAAGAAGACCAAGACTCCTTGCAAATGAGAGTAATTAAAATTGAATAAAGTATTATGTTCAACCATATGATTACACACGACAGAATAGTCTTTATGAAATTTCAAAAGGCACCCTCCTGAGTATCTTATCAGTTGGAACGCGCAAAAGAAGTTAGGAAGACAATTTGGAGAATAACCGTTTGTTAGAACACAAACAAACACTTGCTAAAAACGTTGCATTCTACCCGTTTCGAAATCCATTAGTAAAAGTATACATGTTATTAACGACAATGACATATAACATCATCAATTTAGAGAAATTGTTGAATCAGGCTTGTTAAACATACTAGTGATAATTTTCGGGTGCCAACTGCTAACAATAAGGAAGTTATTGATAAAAAATCCATTATACGCATGCCTTCTTTCCATAAAACTCGAATAACAGTTTTCTGGTTTTGAACATGAAGATTATGAGTAGCGTTAAATCCCTTGAAAAAGAGGATTTGACGACTTCAATCTAAAAGGCTGATTTTCCAAACATATAATCTACTTCTCGAAGATGGAGTGTCTAAAGATGTTACATGTCATAATTTGCATTCTTTTGCTGATTTAAATGTTTATGGCTGAATTACAATGCATGTGTCCCTTCATAAAGTCAAAGAATGTGAATGCCTTGCACAAAAGCTTCAAAATAAAACTGAATATGTTTAACAAAGAAGTTCATAAATAAGCTATTTAAAGAGTTTTTGCTAAAACCTGAAAATCCACTCCTCGATTTCTCTTGAACTGTTTTAACAACAATGTAAAGAAAACAAATGAAAAACAACTCATTTGGTACAAGAAAACGGATCAAATGTATGGTCGAAAAGAACGTGAACAATATCATGAAATAACAAGATTTTGAAAGCCGGACAAATGCAGATAAAACATAGGCAACATGAGAATATAGAAACTCATTGAGAAAAGCAAAGGAAAGTCTGTGGAAACTCATTTTGATAAACATCACAGTTGTTCGAAATACCAAATGCTCAACGGATTCCCAAACCACAGTTGTGTTAGGAAAACCGACTCCTTTATACAATTCTCCGACATGAGAAGTTTTTCACAAACGAAACAGTCATTAATAAAACTAATGTGACCGATGTTTGTTTAAACAAGTCACTTAACAGATATTTGCCTCAAAATTGAAAACAAGCGAAAATAACACTCGAATAGATCTTAACCAGAATTATAGAATTGCCACTACCACAACACAAACTAGAACACCACAAGTATGCCCTTATGCTTCAAGGAATACTAATCACACAGTGACTAAATCTACAGAGTAAATCACTATCTAGTGTTAGCAGACCACAACTTAAGAGCGTATCAAGTAAAGATAAGGTGTGCCAAACAATATCAAGTGAAGTTTAACCACAAGAAGTAGAAGAACACAAAGGAATTCAAGTATTTCTAGGAAAACAAAGTCTGTACTGCGTGTAATGACAATTAAAATCCATAACTTTGAATGTGAATGCTGTTTTGTGTTGAATTTGGAAAATGTAGTTTTAATTCTAATCATGAAGCTTGTGTTTCAAATGACTAATGACGTGAAATGCTAGAACTAAGAAGCCCAAGTAAGTGCCTATTAGTGCTAGTAAACCAAGAGAAAGCGAACAAATCGTTGCATCACCCCATAATTAGAAAAACGTTTTTGCATCAAATACCACTATTCAGAAATCCAAGAGTTACTATAAGGAGTTGTATGAGAATACAAATCAGGAATGGAAATGGTGGATAGCTAAGAAATGTCCATCAGGATATAAATGGACACAAAAGCCACATAGGACCAAAAAGATATGGATGCCTAAAATCAGGAAAGAGGATGTATCAACAAGTATTAGTCCCACTATAGACATTGTCTCTAGATTACTAATGTCGTAGAAGAATAAAAAATCCAATTCTTAGGATCCAATTTGTCCAATTTTCAAATCGTCCTCTAATTCTCTTTGCAGATTGTACAACCATCATATTCATTGTATGACTCTAGATGCGACAAAGCACATGAATGGGAAATCCTCAATCTGTTGTGTAATTTGTGGAAAATCTTTTGGTACCGGTTCATTTTGCAAATGATGCAATTTGCTCCAATTCATGGTTATCAGAGAGCTAACAAGGAAATAACACAATCAAATGGGTTTATACTCCAAGGCTCGATCATAATCTTTTCTCTGTTGGTCCAAATTCTGTGATAGCGGATTTGGAGGTTCTTTCAGGAAATCTACTGTTTTGTGAGAGATCTTCAGAAATGATTTACTAACTGTAATTATGGATCCATCTTCTAGCACAATATCTCTCAAGAAACAACTTCAATCAGCTCTAATCCTGTTTCAATGCTAAAGCTTCACCAACTCACAAGCATGGTTATGGCATCGAAGACTTTCTTATCTTAACTCTCCCATCTCACTCTCTCTCTTCTTTCTCTCTCTAGGAAATCATCTCACTCTCTTTCTATATTTCTTGATCTAGATCCGTGTATGATATGAAGTGTATGTGTTAAAGGGATCCTACAATTAGTATCAGAGCTGTTCCAAGTTCCAAAGGAAGGCTGAATTTGCTTCACATGGACTTGTGTTGTCCAATGCGGGTTGCAAGCATAAATAGGAAGAAATATATTCTGGTAATTGTTGATGACTATTCAAGATACACTTGGACTTTTTTTCTATGATCCAAGGATGAAACACCAGAAGTTCTCAGAGACTTTCTCACGATGATTCAACGCTGACAGGGATAAAAACACCTTTCGGGGGGTCTTGGTTGATCAAAATACATTAGATGAAACATTATTAGTTTTAATGAGAGAAAGTAGAGAGAGGGGATGAACACAAAAAGATGAAAGATTAGATTGAAAGGAAAAATAGAAA
>BQNB010145648.1:2307-16685 GCA_026074375.1 Tanacetum coccineum
GGTTTAAACGAGAACGATCAAGACTCCTTAAATGCCGCGGCGGGTGGAAATCTTTTGAGTAAGACGACTAGAGAGGCTTTGAACATAATTGAGAACAAATTAAAAGTTTGTTATTCACGTAATAAATCAAATGTTTCTAGGATGAATACGACTTCTAGGGAAAGTGTTAGTAAGACGAATGAGAGAATTGATAAGCTTGCAGATCAACTTTCGATCTTAGTTGAAATTGTTTCTAAAAAAGTTATCACTCCCGCTCTGGTTAAAGCAGTTGAGGAAATTTGTGTTACTTGTAGTGGGCCTCATGCTTGGTATAATTGTCCTAATACCAATAACAATCAAGCTAGTGTTTATGCAACAACGGGTTCTTACAATCAAGGTAACCCTCAAAATCGTGTTAGTAACCAAATGGCACCACCTGGTTTTGCTCCGGTGCAAAACAATGGTCAAAATTTGTACAATAATAATCAAGGTCAAGGGAATAATTTTAATCGGGGAAACAATTTTCATGGAAATCAAGGTTTTCAAGCTCAAAATAATCATGCACTAAATTTTCAAAACCAAGGATTTCAAAACCAACCTTTTCAAGTTCCTAATAATCAAGTTCAATAAGAGTTTTCAAATGAGTTTTCAAGTTACAAGAGAACTAATGATCAAATAAAGAGAAACATGCAAAATCAAATCAACTCATTGAAAGGAGAAGTTAAGAATGAAATTCAAAAGACGATGAAGACTCAACAAGCCATCTTGATGAATCAACAAAATGTTTTTCAAACTAACTTGCAAAATATGTTAAGTGGATTCTTCCAAAAAACCAAAGGCACTCAACTTCGGGTACTCTTCCGAGTAATACCATTCCAAACCCAAGGGTGAGAAGAAAGCGATCACAATAATCGAAGGGTGTTGCTTTACAAGGGACCCCTCGATTCCTACTAATCCTTACCCCTAAAAAGGTAGTGAACAGAATCCGAGGAGACCAACGTATAAGGAGCAAACTAAATTCAAAGAAGTACCGCTCACATTATCCCGACCATCACGTTTATCCCTATTCCGAATCCGGAACCCGATGTTTCTGAAGACTTTTACTAAAAGCCGGAAAATATCCCTATCCTTCATGACATTAAATGAAACAAAAATCCCGTGAAAAAGCTCGAATCTAAGGAGAATATTTTCCCAAATCTTTCAAGATTTACGCCTTCGACATTAGCTCGCGGATGCTTACTTTTAATTCCAAGATTTTGCTATTACGATTACGAATTATTTTGCATATGAATAAGGAAAAGTTTCTTTGAATTAGCTAAAATAACGTTGAACGAAATTGCTCGGCGATGCTCTACAAAAGCTACCCCAAAAAGCTTGGAGATCCTGGCAAGTTTCTTATTCCATGTGATTTCTCAGGAATGGATGTATGTTACGCCTTGGCCGATCTCGGTGCAAGCATAAATCTTATGCCCCTTTCTATTTGGAAAAAGCTTTCTTTACCCGAACTTACACCAACTCGGATGACTATAGAATTAGCAGATTGATCTATTACTCATCCTAAAGGACTCGCAGAAGATGTATATGTCTAAATTGAGGAGTTTTTCACTTTCCCCACCGACTTGTTTTGTTGATTTTCTGAAAGCCGATCCTCGACGATTCCTCTCAATTACAGAAGATCCTTGAGGATCGGCCTAGCTTAATTGATGTGGTACAAGGAGAGCATATTTTAAGGAACGGCGGATGAACCGATTAATTTTTCATGTCCGATAATCACCTCAAAACATGCAAACGAGTCAATTAACATGATTATTTCATTGATGTTACAATGCGAGGATAGGTGTTGGGAAAAAGTTTATTTAAGATTGAAAAAATAAAATGCATTTCTTGAGTGGACAGGTACCAATTCCGCTTTCTAATTCTCACGTCCTAGTCTCAGATCTTTTGAGAACTAGATATTACTCTTCTTGAGGAGTTCGCTGATGAACTCAACTCGCTCTTCTTTAACCCATTTCCACTCGTGAATGAGGATGTGTTGATAGTTGAATGCAAACTTAGAGAAATTGAATTGTTGCTTAACCATGACCCGTCAATAAATTTTTCACCTACGTTTACGATTGATCCTAATCCCAAGAAGTTCACCGACGAACCTGCTCCAGCTTGCTTACCGCCACTGGGAGATGACGAATCATTTCTTAAGGAGGATGTTCAAAAATAAAAATTTTGAATTTATTCAAACCCTCTTTTTGAATTTGATGACAATTACAACTCCAGTAACATTAATCCTCTTTTTAAAGAGATGTTAGAGGATGTCGAGAGAAAGGACTCCAATGTTTCTAATTTTGATGAGCCAATTTTACTTAACACACCTCTTTTCGATAAGGATAAGTGTTTCGACCCAGGAGGCGATAATGATGGGATCGATGCTTTTCTAGCTATTGAAGTTTCTACTAATATTGAGGAAGGTTATTATGACTCGGAAGGAGACGTATTCTATCTTGAGAAATTTCTTATTGATGACACCACCCTTAATCTCTTTCCCGAGGTGTTATTCGATCATGAACCACAATGCTTTAAGGATGAATCCGAATTTGATACTTTGAAAAATATGGTTAAAGTTTTTGATCCCGAGATCTGGGAGAAAACTTTTTCTCCATCATGTGTGAGATTATCATCTAAGGACCACCATTATCTTTTCTTCACAATTGTTGTCCAAATCCTTTTTACTCATCATGTGAACTTTCTTTTCTCCTTCGGAGAGAAGAAACCATATTTTGACGCCCGGACATCCGCCTTTCATTTTTCGTCTTAAGAGCCGGTGGCAGTTAAATGTTTAATGGAATTTTGTTTTTCCACTTGTTTCATCCCCAAGGACGAATGGATTCAGGGATCGAGTCAAGCTATGTGACTCGGTTACCAAAAACAAAGCGCTTCGTGAGAGGTACCCCATGCTTATCTTCTTTCTTACTTCTAATGTGATGTGAGGAGGCTTGTACTCTTCTGATTCTTATTGTTTGTACTTGTGATTGTTTGTAGGATTGACCTAAAATTTTTGAAGACTCTCGTGTTTAATGATTTGTCCCGGTCCACTTGAGCTTCCAATCCTTTGCTTGCCATTAGTTTGGGGAAATCCGATATCCTAGATTATTATCGACTAACATTTATCTTTTAGCATACTTGATAAACGGCTTAAGATTTTTGTGAAAACATTTGTTCGACGCTTGGATTATGCAAATCGACTTTTTGAGTTCTAGTTGGGGTTTTTAAGTCTAACCTAAGGAAACATTGAGGACAATGTTTAATTTTATATGGGGTAGTATATCTTTGATATGATCTTACCTACCTTTGCCTGTTGTACCCCATTTTCCCACAAAAATTTTAAATTTTTAATTTTAGTATGGGGTAGTATATCTTCGATATGATCTTAGGAACAAAAAAAACAAAAATTGATGACCAATAAAAAAAGTGTATAGTTAGTTGACTAAAATAAACATACAAAAAGGTTGACACAATAGTAGGTTTTTCCGTTGGTGAGATAAAAGTAAATTTTTGACCCGACCGATTTTTATTAATCTTAGTCTTTCTCTTAACATAAATAGATGATTTTTGCTAATCTTTTATACCATAACAATAAAAAGCAAGTCTAGCTTAAAAAAGTCAAGACTTTACAAGTTCCCATAATTGATTTTAAATATGCGAAGATCAATTTATTAGAGTAAGATTTATTGCCAATCCGACCGTGACTTGTTAAAAGTGCCGATCTTAATTCACATTAGGGCTAAGAATTCATGATTTTCTATTAGAAATTTTAATTGTGAAAAACCAAGAGAAAGATAGAGTAGAGATATAAGTTAGAAGCTAAAAACATAGAAATAGTTGGATTTCCTTTAAGCACAATAAAGGTTAAATGTGGCTTTTAGCTCCATCATCTTAATAAACAATTATATAATTGATAAATAAATAAAGTTTCTTTGGTTTTTGCGATTCTTAGTTTAGATCACTTTGTAAAGATTCCTTCTGGTGAAAGTAAGGTACACATCTAGGTTTTGACAGTGTTGTGGGGAAATAGACTCTTGGACCATGGTCGGCTCGCATACCGACCTGGCAGTTGTTAAAAGACCACGGGACTTAAAATTTGGCTATAATAATAATAATTATGAAATAAACGGAAGTCGAAATAAGACTTCTGGATCATGGTCGGCTCGCATACCGATGTGACAGTCGTTTAAAGGGTAGAGGTAATAATAATAATAATAATAACTGTGGGCTAATAAAAGTTTACTGCCTCTTGCCGGCTCACAACCGATGTGGCAGTCTTCTAAATAAGGCACATAGTAATAATAATCCAAGACTGATAAAAGTTTGTTGCATCTTGCCGGCTCACAACCGATGTTGCAGCCTTTTAAAAGGTCGAGGAAATTACCGAGGTCAAAATATGTTTGCTGCATCCTTGCTGGCTCATAACCGCTGCTCAGCTTCTAAAGACCGAGTTTAATAATGTTGCTAAAAATAATAATAAAATAAGAAGAATAAAGCCAAATATCGACTCCGGGGGTTATCTAAATAAGCCACCGTCTCAGAACTCATAATTGAGTTGTTGCGAATGAAAGAAAAGGATAACTCCTAATCATAGTAGCCGAAATTAGAACCTTAATGTGGACCTTATTCTCACCATATCGTCTCTTTAGGAAAGGATTTCAAACTATTAATAGTCTAAACCGGGTTTACTTTATTAATAAGGACATAATTTATTTGTCACCAATAATAATAATAAAATCCTTAGAGGAAATTAGGAATAAGGGAGGAAAAGTAATACACAAATGATCTTTTATGATAGTGTTAGCATCATAACTGTAATTTTAACAATGATCTTGTTTTTAAGCTTGGCTTGGAGAGGTGAAAGTCGGGGACGAAGAATTTATCCATTTGGATACTTTTTGTGCTTTTTGTTCCGTGATCCTAAAAGTTATCAATGAATAATGAAAACAATACATTATGTCACACATGAATAAGTTGTAAGTTGTAAATAAAAAAATCATAAAAATGGAAAAAGTTTTGAAAAATGGGAAAATGGGGTGTTTTAAAACTTGTGATTTCTTAACTCTCCCCACAAAAGTCTTTGCTACTTTTCAAAGATTTAGTTTGGGGAAGTTTTGAGGTATTTGGTTTTAGAGCATATAATATTGCGTGAGGACACGACAATCACTTAGTTTGGGGAATTTTGATATGTGAGAAATCACATATCCTTTTTATACCAAAAATGGCCCTAAAATGAACAAATTGTGCAAATTATGCTTGTATATTGCTTGTTTTGTCATTTGTGATGTGTAGGTACGGATATTGCAAAAATCACAAGAAAACGGTCAAAACCGGACAAACGCGAACACGGGAACGGATAGAGTACACAAGAGCTGGAAGTTTCTAGCAAAAGGTCAACAAAGTCAACCTTGGTCAACAATGGTCAACCCACAAAATGACAAAACCCTTGAAACCCCAAAACAGCCCCCATTGTTTTACATATAACAAAAATGGTCCTTGAATGAATAACACCGTTAGTCCTTTTAATATAAAAGGCTAACGGTTGTTATCTTTTTAATTATAACCCAAAACTCATGTTTCTAAACCCAAAACAAACACCGACCCAATTCTTTATAAATCTCGAGCCCAAGTCAACCCATCCTTACCCCGGGTCAAACAAACGTTATAAACGGTTAAAAAGGAGGCGAAGTGAATTTACTATTCATCTTCGTCCCAATTAAATTACCCTGCTTAATCAAAAGGTTAAATCCCACGCCCTTCTCAATCCAACATGTCCTTGAAGATCCTTAGTACTATGTGCCAGCTTGGCAACAATTACATCATCAAAGAGCTTTGATTGGTCAAGATATTCAAAGGGAATGACACGCGGGATTCAAATCAAACACACCTCTTGATGGAATTTTACACTAAAATCAATGCAAAAGAAGCACACCACTCCAAAGAAGTAGGATTGCCAGCTTGGTAATCCGTGTGCTCATTTTGATCCAACGGTGAAGAGATGGCATCCAATGATTAGCAATGATTGAAAGGACAGGATCAAGACTAAGAGGAGCGTCCTAATCAGACTAGAAGCCAAACATGAAATTATAATCTTGGGTAACATGAAAAAGGGGACGCCGCGTGAAATCACTCTCAACGCGAAAGAGTCGTGACACAGGTGCACTAATGTGTCAAGGTCATTGGTGACCTCCTATGACTAGGTGGTAAGTCTCTTTGTTAATAAAAGCCCTTATCACTAACACCGTTGTCCTTTGTTAATAAATAAGACTAACGGTCGTTATCCTTAATTATAAAAACCCTTTTTACTTTTAACCCGCTACACTTTCTAACGAGCCCAAAACACCTCCCGAGCCCAAGTCAACCCATCCTTACCCTGGGTCAAACAAACGTTATAAACGGTTAAAAAGGGCGCGAAGGTGAAGTTACTGTTCACCTTCGTCCCAAACAATTACCCTGCATAAATCAAAGAGGTAAATCCCTTCTACCCCTCAACCCACAAAGGCCTTGAAGATTCCAAGTACTAAGTACCAACTCAGCATCAAAAACGTCACTCAAGGGTCCTGATTGGCTACAACTGACAAGGAAATGACACGCGTGCTCAAAGAAACACACCCATAAGTGGAAAATTACACTAAAGCAAGGCCAAAAGAAGCACAAGAGCTCCAAAGATGTAGGATTGCCAGCTTGGCAATCCGTGTGACCCAATTTGATCTAACGGCCAAGATTAAGCATCCAATGATTGGAAGAATTCAAGGGACGAGATCAAAAGCTTCCAAGGAGCGTGTGAAGACCCAGAACCTTCACCTTGCTCCTATAAATAGAGGCCTCACTCCTCACTCACAAGGGAGTTAGTTAGTTTTTAGTAGCTTTTATTATAGTTTTTAAAATTGTAATTTTCATTTCAAGTAATTTTTAGCTTACTTTCAGTCAATGTAATTTCCTTTTTCATCTTGTACTCAGTTACTGTTTTAATGAAAGATTAAGTTTTCTTATTAAGCAATTGTTCTTTTCATAAGTTTACTTTTAAGCAAATTATGATTAAATAAGCTCTTACTGTTTCAAAAGCTCAAATTCACTCATAAGCTACTAAAAGCTCTCTCAAATACTTGAAAACTCAAAGGAATTGGATGGCTGCTAAGAGTTTTCAAGTGGGTATTAGTGCTTGAGGGTCAAGCTCTAGGATTAGACTAGGATTTGGTGATAAGTTTAAGCTATAAGCTTAAGCTTTTGATATAAATTCTAATAGAGAAAATCACATTGTTTTAGTGAGGTGTGAGGTACAATATTCCCTTTATATTTTCATATTTAACCTTGCTGGCATTTAATTTCTAGCTTTTAAAGTTTATTGTTTGCTTCTATCTGCTTATTGCTTGCTTATATAGTTTAATTTAGCTTAATACAGCTTATTATGTTTGTTTTATTTCTGATATAGTTACTTGATAGCTTAGAATTTAGTTTGCAAGTTATTTTCATAAAACTGTCATAAAAAATCCAAAAATAGTAGCATAGTATTATAGCTTTTAGATCTTGCTTATTTGTTTGCTTATTTGTATAATTAGTTGTGTTAATAGCTTATTATTATCTGGTACTAATGTTTGTGCATTAAATCTTAATTTCTTAAGATAAAAAATGGGGTTACGCCTTTTTAAGAGGTGTTTGTACAAGACAGCACTAATTAAGTTGTGAGTGCTTGCAAGGCCATTTCAGTCCATAGGATTGGTTTTTTGATTCATTTATAGTTTATGGAGATCTGGCTTTTAGGTTCTTATAGGTTTATTCTGTTTCATACAAGTTAGTAATTTGTTAGTTCAAAATATGACTTGCATAAGTTTATTGGTATATTGCATTCTTAGCTCAAGCTGCTCTAGTCAGATTTATGTCTCTCTTTCTATATTTAGTTTTTGTGTAATTTTTAAAAGTATAGATATCTAGTCCTATAGCCTGCACTTGTAGCTTTTACGATTTGGTTCCTTTGGTTGCAAATCTGATATCAGCAACTAAACTTGCAAAATACATTTTGCAAGAATTAATTCTTCAGCAAGTAAAAATAGTTTTAGGAATTTTAAAACTTTTGAGCACCAAGTAGTTTTTTAGGGTAAAACTACATCTGTTTGATACATTATTTTGTAAGATTTAGCTTATTAGTTATCTTTTTTGTAGTCTCAAATAAAGCATTTGTCATTTGTCATTAAACTTTGATTAAACAAATAAAATAGAGTAGATAGCTTTTTCATCCAATTTTTCTTTGACTCATTTTGCATTTCAAATTTACTTTTCAAGTGATGTTTTTAGTAGTCTTTAAGCCAAGGTTTAAGAAGGTATAGGGCTTATTATCACAAGGATCCATTTGGTTACTTAAAAATAAGCTCAAAAGGTGCTTTTTCTGTATGTTTGTTTAACAGTTTAGTTATAAACTTTAATTCGCTTATTCAGCTTGTGGCATTTTCAATTTTGGCTTATTTCCTGGTTTAAATAGCTTATTAGCGTTGAAGTTAGTCTTAGTAGCTTATTTGATTTTGATTTCTAGTTAATTTAGTTTTCTAGCCTATTAAGTTTTGAATAAAAAGCCAAAAAGAGTTAGTGTAATTTGTTTTCATTTTAAGTCATTTTCAGCTTATTTTCTAGTTTACAAAAAAGTTGCTTTTACAAAAGTTGTTCCTTTCTAGATTGATTTACAATGTTTGCTTTTGGAATTTTAAAAAATTTATTTATTTATAAAAACAAAAGGCCACTGGTTCGTACCTGTGACCTATTGCTCACCAACTCACGTCCTACACTCTCACAACTCTCACAGCTGCGCCTTGTGTATTTTTCAAACCAAATTTTGCTCTTAGATTTCCTTTTATACAACATTTTCTTTCCTTTTAAAAAAATATAAGCCGTTAGCTTAATTTCAACTTATTGGGGCTTATTTTTGTCATAGCTCATTTTTTAGTAGTATATTTTATAATTAGGTCTTTTAAGTTACACTTTTTCATGATTTTTCCATTTTTTGAGTTTTGTTTACTATTTTTTAATCATTTTTTTTCTTAAAAACTTTAAAAGTCATTAAAAAAATTAGAAAATATAATATCAACAATAAAAATTCTAAATTTTTCTTTATCATTTTTTAGGCTTAGTTTGTAATTCTACTTTCGTAGGGTTAATTTTGTAATTTCACTTTTTATAGAAAACGGGATTTCGTTCCCAGTTCTGTTTTCTCGTTTTTAAGCTTATTCACCCTGTTTAGAAATTTCCTTAGCTTTTACTTATTATCTAGTTAATTAGGATTAGAAAAAGTTTAGAAAATCATTTAGGGTTTAATTTTAGTGTACTTGCTTATTTGTCGCGTTTTATTAAATTCCCGTTAACGTTTTTCGTAGTTAGTTTTAATCATACCTTTATTTGCTCACTATTAGGATTTTAGAAAACAACCATCTTCGAACCAATTCAAGTCATTGTACAATTAAAACAAACGTGTCTAAATTTCATTAAGTCCTTTGGGAAAATGACCTGGTAATCATTACCGGTTAAAGTAGGATATTTTTTGTGTAGATTTTTACTTTAAATCTTTGTCCTCGAGGATTTTTAGTAAATTTCTTTATACTTTGATATAATATATTATATACTTGATACAACACGAATTAAACACACATTTTCACAAGTAGCACAAACAGCATTAACATTCGAAGTTCTGGATTTTAAACTGTCATTACATGCAGTTACAGACTTTGTTTTATTAGAAATACTAGAAATTCTATGGTGGTCTTCTACTTCAGTCTTCTTAAACTTCACTTGACTATTGTTTGGCACGACCTTATCTTTCATTTGTGTTGCTATAAGATGTGGTGTTTGGTTCTGCTAACATTAGTTCTGTGATTTTCTCCTGTAGAGGTTGATTACACGGGGATTAGTGATAACTAGACGTCTGAAAAGAACTGAGGTGCCTCTAGTTTTTATTGTCCTTATCCTGCTATTTTAAGGTCTAATTTTGATCATATGACCTGGTTTAATCTCATTTGTGTTTCTTACAGTTGCCTGTGCAGTTTGAGGCAAAATCAGTGTAGGACTGGTTATTGATAAACCCCTATGACACTTTTAGTTTTAGGAACGAACTTTGGCTTTGGAAAAATCTTTTCCTCTCAAGAGAGTCTGAAAAAGGAGTCGGTTTGCCTAAAACTTATGGTTTTGGAATCCTTTGAGCATTTGGTTGTCAAACAAAAAATGGTTTATCAAACTTAGTTTCCACAGACTTTCCTTTGCATTTCTCAATGAGTTTCTTTAAACTCATTATGGCGATATCATTGTCTTGACAATTGAGCTTTTGAATATTGTATTTCAAAATTGTTCACGTTTCTTTTAGGATACAATTTGACGCTTTTTCTTTAAAACTGTTTCAATTTTTCATGTGTTCTTGACATTGTTGTAAAGCAAGTTCAAGAGAAATCGAGTGTTTTTCTAATTTAGCAAAACTTCATAACAGCTCATTATAAACTTCTTTATTAACAGTTTCAATTTGTAAAGATTAAAAGTCATCTTGATGTTGTTTGAATTAACTGCTCTGATGTTTATGTTTAACTGCTGCTCAGATCTTGGATTAGTGTGTGCTCATGATTCAATAAGATATGCTAAATATTTATATTGCTAGGACTAAGTTATACCTGCAGTGATATATTTGTATTGCTAGTGAACATATGCTAAGTGTTTACTATGATAGTAAAAGTTATACTGCTTGTGATTATTAGTTGCCTGTCTCAGGTTAGGTATCAGAGATAAGTTAAATGCTGTTGTCTGAGGTTAATAATGTTAGTTACCGTTTGTTGTTAGTACTGCTTATATGATATGCATTAAGTTATTTGTTTATAAAAAAGATTATGGATACTTAGGAAAGTATTGTAAGCTGACTAGGACTCTTTGGTGTATAAAAGGAGGTCTTTAGGCATAGAGTTGATTATCCTTTTTACAATCTTTTATCAATCCTTTTGAAGTATTATTAGGTTGTATAATTCATAGCTTCAAGGTCTTTGTAACCCTAATACTTTGAGAGTATTCGTATTATTATCATTAATAATATTGGAGCTTATTTGTTGAATTGTATGTTCATTGAATTACTGTTTCATTGATAATTCTTCTTAATATTAAAGATTAGATTCTGCATAATCTTTAATACATTCAAACACAGTTTCTACTATAGTTGTGTTAGATTTATCTAATATAACTAAACCTTAAACAAGCTTAAGGAATTCTATCTATTGAAGTGGGATCAACAAGTGGTATCAGAGCAAGTGGTATCAGAGCAAGTGGTATCAGAACTTGTTGAGAAGCCTTGAATAAGAAGAACTTGTTTTTGCTAAAAGATATGGATCAAGATTCTGCACACATGGTGGTTGCATCCAAAGTTCCCATGCTCAAACCTGGTGAGTATGAGATATGGAGGATGAGGATTGAACAATATATCCAGATGATAGACTATGCACTGTGGGAAGTCATAGAGAATGGTGCAACCTTGCCAAAAACAAAAATTATGGAAGGAGTTATGACAGAGATGCCTATTACATATGCTGAAGAAAAGGCTCAAAGAAGATTAGATGTGAAGCTAGAAGTACTTAATGATGGACATTCCCATATGAAACATCAATTAAGTTTAACTCTACTAAGGATGCTAAGAAGTTACTGGAAGCTGTTGAAAAGAGATTTGGTGGGAATGCAGGCTACAAAGGAAAGACTCAAGGAATCTCTTAAAGCTAGAATATGAAAATTCACTTGCTCCAAGCTCCAGAAATGCTTGTTCAAACTTTTGAATAGGCTTCTAAAGCTTGGGAGCAGGTTTAAGCTTTATAGATGGAAAAGCTTTCACAAGAAAGATGTTAATCAAAAGTTTATTATGAAGTTTGTCACTGAGGAAACACACATGCTGTTGTGTGGAGGAATAAAGCTAATTTTTTGGAAACAAGGAGCATGGTTATGATCACTTACAACAACCCTCAAGGTGTTGAACCAGAAGTTAAAGGTATGCCTAGCTCAATGTTCAAGCACCACAGAAACATGGCTTTTATGTCACATCTTAAAAATAAAAACACTAGCAGCCCTAATGAAGCAGTTAATACTGGCTACATGGAAGAGTTTCTCGGCTAGTTAGCACTCAAGTTAATGATGCTTACTCTATAAATATTGATAACTTGAGTGATGCTTTACTAGTCAACTAAATAGTCCTTAACTTGTACATGAGGACTTGCAACAAATCCATCCAGATGACATGGAAGAGATAGATTTGAGATGGCAAATGGCCATGTTGACTATGAGGGCAAAAAGGTTTTTGAAGAATACAGGAAGGAAGCTTACTGTTAATGGCAATGAGACTATTGGTTTTGATAAGTCCAAAGTGGAGTGCTACAACTGCCATAAGAGGGGACATTTTGCTAGGGAGTATAGAGCTCCAAGAAATCAAGACAACAAGAATAAGGAAAGCTCAAGAAGGAGTGTGCATGTGGAAACATCTACTTCCACAGCTTTGGTGTCCATTGATTGGTATTGGTGGTATGAACTGGAAGTGATCAGGCAGATGAGAGGGCCTAATTATGCACTCATGGCTTTCTCATCTTTAAGTCCTGACTCAGAGGTATCTAATGATTCTATTTGTTCAAAATCTTATTTGGAAACTGTTGAATTTCTTAAATCTCAAAATGATCAACTATTAAAAGATTTAAAGAAATCTGAGTTAATGGTTCTAGGTTATAAGACAGGTTTAGAGTCAGTGGAAGAAAAACTTAAGTTATAAAGCAAGTGAGCCTATTTATTTACAAGATATTAAGGGCTTAAAACTTGAAATTAATTAGGGAGAATTAACCAATCACGCATACATGGCCGTAACAACATAATAGGCATGCATGACTCACTCCAACCTCGTTCGAGTAAAACCAAAAGTTAATCGCTAGGAATGGGAAGTAAATGGCTGTTAAATAAAATTCACAAAACAAATAGATTAAGCTTAAACAAATAAGGTAGTTGCTAGTAACTTTTCCCTGACCGTTCCATGACAAAGACTCAAAATATATACAAAAGCCTCGATCATAGAGATGACAAAGACAATCTAAGTTGGCGTTTCCATAACGGTCAACTTCCCTTACATCCCAAACTTACATACTTTTACAAAAGTGGTGATATCGGCCACTGATGACATCAAATAACGTCACTTTATTATACCATTTATCCTATCTATTTTTCCACTTTTATATAATTATTGCATTATTTGGTACTTAATTGCTTTAAAGATGATAAATGCAGTAATTCAGGAGTGTTTTGTGAAGATAAGCTATAAGGCGCATAATTTGGAGCTAAAAAGATAACATTTGAAGATTGTTGAATTTTCACCAATACGCCGTATCCAACTAAAGAGATACGGCATATCAGCGCCAAGACTTCACAAGAAAACGCGTTTGACCAATTCCTAATACGGCGTATTCACTCTGTCTACATATGCCATATCAATGAAGATAGCTATTCGAAGATACAGTAAATCAAGTAAATTAGGAATGATATCAACGATTTATTATGAATGTAGCGCGCATTCTAAAGAATCCAGCCCAATACGTCGTATCGACCTTGCTGGATACGGTGTAGCGAGTCTTTTTCAGACACTATAAATAGAAGACTCAAAAACGAGTTTTCAGTGTGCAATATCAAATTCTTTATACCATACTCATTAAAGACGAATTTTAGAAGAGAAGATCAACCACCAAGGTTAAGCATTGATCACAACATTTAAAAACAGTAATATTAATCAAAGGGTTAATACTGCTAGGGATAAAAAATTTAATACTGCTAGGCCAAAAGCAGTAGTTAATGCTGTTAAGGGAAATAATTTTAATGTTGTTAAGACCTCAGCTTGTTGGGTTTGGAAACTAAAGCATAAAGTGTACCATGTTTCTAAACACAACAGTGCATCAATCACCCTAAAAAGTTCAATTATATTGATGCACAAGGCAGATCCAAGTCAGTGATGGTTTGGATCCCCAAAAGAAAGTGATTTTCCTATCTAATGTGCAGGGCAATCCACAAATGGATTTACAGGATCAATGAGTGATTGATAGTGGATGCTCAAAGCACATAACAGGGAACATGTCCTATCTTACAGACTATGAAGAGATAGATGGAGGATATGTTGCTTTTGGAGGGAACCCCAAAGGAGGGAAAATCACAAGAAAATGTACCATTAAAACTGGTAATATAGATTTTGAAAATGTGTATATTGTGAGAGAGTTAAAGTTTAATCTCTTTAGTGTATCACAAATGTGTGATAAAAATAATAGTGTTCTTTTTAATGACACTGAATGTATTATTTTATCTCCAAACTTTAAGTTAATTGATAAAAGTCAAGTTTTACT
>BQNB010145649.1:2859-16685 GCA_026074375.1 Tanacetum coccineum
CATTAGTGCTCGTTCTCTTGTGCCTTGTGTTCGGATTATGATGACGTCACGCCCTCGGACACGTATTCCGTCCAGGCCCCGACTGGGGGTGTGACACTATTCGAGTTCAACGAAAGTGCTCCAACACAACGTAACAAGGATGTGTTAACTAGAACGTGGGCAACGTTGAATGGTAATTACCAAAGTTCAACTCTATCTACAAACGCTAAAACATTTGAGTAGAAGTCTCGAAAACGAGGTCGATCTTTTGCGATGTTGTAAGATGACGTATCAGTTGGCCACCAAATGTGTCATTGAGGAGGTTGTTTTTTTTTAACGGCAAATTTTATTAAGCTAGCAAGATGCTAGAGAAAGTTACAAACTAATGGTACATGGATTTTGCATCCAAGTAGACCAATTAAATTTGAGGTTGCTACGACTATTACACCAAGTAAAAGATAACAAAAGAATATCATCGAAGAAGGTTTCCAAACGTTGCTTCATGCCACCGAAAATAGCTTGGTTGCGATACTTCCAAATGGACCACCATAGAACGTAACAAACTGCTTCAAAGAGATCCTTGACGCGGTTCTGGAGTTTTAAACTCTTGAGCCAATCCAACCAATCACCATAAGAATGAATGTCAACATATTCGAGCTCCCACCATCGCGTTACCTTTTTAAGCAAGTCTTTAGCCAGCGTACAAGAAAAGAAAATGTGGTTTGTCGATTCCATGGAAGAGTTATAGACAGGGCACATGATATTAGGAATATCTATTCCACGAAAAGAAATATTAGCTCTTGTAGGAAACTTATCAATGTAAACTCTCTAAGCAAAGATATTGATCTTTAATGGGATACATTTGAGCCATCGAGTAGCAGTACATTTGATGCTGCCTAAGAGAGTATCTAGATACCAATCTGTAACACCTCCAAATAGGGTCGCGGAGGAATAATATGTCCGGGGGCATTACTTCATAGATCAATAACACAAGATATGAGAACAACCTCTAAAAGAGTCGTTTAAAAATACGATACATTGGATTTATTAAAATTGTTTGATACAAAGCACAACGGCTTAAATTGTTCAACATTTGAATAACAAGTATTTTAGATCAAAAACAAAATCCTAGATGTATAAATGACTCTCCAATCTTTTATGATGACTCCCCAAAAGAGTATCTAATGTATCCTTAGCACCTCGTGACCTCATTGGCTGGAGAAAAAATGCTTTAAAACGTTACATAAGTTGTGGATTCTTAGGGTTTATGTAAATATAATGTAGGACCGCAAGATTTCCCCCGTGATTATGCAACCTGTGCACCCATCACAAAATGGAATTACGTTTCCCTAAGCTCATGACACTGAAGCTCGACATGTATGAATGCAATATAAATATTGCCACATTGCCCGTGATGATGTTCAACCCGAAACATCCCAAATCCGACATGGTATACATCCGTTGGTTCACTCCGTGACACCAGTGAGAGCTACTCACCCGGATGGGGATGTCAATCCCAAATAGATCTATTTATAACATTCGCGCTCACACAAAGTAATTGACAGTTCATGATAATGGGCACAGTGGGTTATCGCTACTTAGACAAACACGTAATCATGATAAAATGTACACTTGCGTCCAACTTGTAAAACAATGCATGCTTCTCACCCCAAAAGTTGTAAATCACTGATATAGTAAAACATGGGGCTATGAACTCACCTTAGTGAATAAACTGATGTATATGAATCAAGTGAATGGAAACGCCCCCCCCCCCCCCCCCCCCCCCCCCCCCCCCCAACGTCACGGATAAGACCGAATGCAACCTAATTAAATATAGGTCGTATGAGTACAATGTACTTAATAATACTACATCACAAGTTATATAGTTACACCACCACCTAATAGTTTTTGTTTAGTTTAAAATGTCAAAACAATGTTTAAATCGTACTTTATTGAATAAAGGTGTTTGTATTTGTATCCGTAAGATAAAGTGTGGTTTTCGTCTCACAATTGATTGTTTGTTAATAATACATGTTTTAATATTATTATTGATTATATAATTATATTATATAATTGGTTTAATTGTTTTTATAAAATAGTGAACAAAAGTGAAGATAGTGCATACGGTTTTATAAACCTCGTATCTTTATCGTTTTAACTCCGTTTCAAGTGTTTCTTATGGTCCCGGTTTGTATTGAGACATTTATCAAATATTATATTTATTATATTTATGCCCCCGATGAACAGTAATTTTTATAGTTTTTATAATATTATATAAACTACAGCTTTTATTATAATTAATTGTCGTAACCTTCAAAAGTCATATCTTACTCATATTTAATTCTGTTGTGCTAGTTCTTTATATGTATGGATTCGTATTTGAAAAGTCTAATCAAATTTTATGTTTGTAATATGATCCGGTACTGTTATAAACAGTAACAATAAGTGAAATTTATAAAAATACTTTTTATAACTTTAATTATTGAAATCGTATTTTAATTGTATCTCGTTCGTTTTAATTTGGTTTTTAGTGATTCCATGTCCACGTCTTGGTTTTTAGTGAACAGTAACCTATTTTTATAAAAATACTTTTTAACTTAATTGTAAAATAACTCGGTATGCCTTATTTTAAATCGTCTTCGAGTTTCTTTCATGTTTGGATTCGTCATGAAAAATACTATCTTTATAAAATATCTTCCTTAATATATCAGATATGAAACAGTGAATATTTTTATAAAATAACTTTTATGAAAATACTTTTATACATTTAATTATTGTAAACTTAAAAATGTCATATCTTTTTCGTTATAGCACGGTTTTCAGTTCTTATATGTTTACGATCTTGTGATAAAGTACTAATCAAAATTAAACATAAAATATATACAGTTGTTTACACGAATTCAAACGGAAAGGTACAAAATTAGTTTGTATGCTTTTTTTTATAAAAACAAGTTTTGCCATTCTTTGTTATAGAGCTTTTGTACAATCTTTTACCAAATTTCTACCAATAGATCTTACATCCATTAAAGTCACTAAAAGGTCCATAACACTTGTCCAAATGCAAATCCATGTCCTCAGATCTTTTTATACATAAACTTGTAATTATCTTTCAAACAAAATAAATTCACAAAACTAAAACTCTAAAATAACAGTTCTTTTTAAGTTATGTACTTCCATTTTAGGTATTATTCATCATTTTATACTTATAAAATTCGAACCTTACTATATTTGTAATATTCTCATAAAATCTTCAAATTAAACTAGGTGGTGTTTAACCATATATTATCAAGTATGTAAACATGTAAATGAATATTGAAGATGTTAAAACTTATAATGGAACTTAGAGATGAGTTGTAGGATGATAAAACAAGCTTATACTTAGCTTTAAACCCTAATAATATAGACCTAAGATCAAACCCAAATGAAAATAACCCTATTTTTATTTCTTGTATACTTCTTGTTAAACCAGAAACCCAAACTTCCAATGCACTTGAATGATCTTAGATATACTTAGAATGAATACTTGTATGCTTGAATATGAAAATTATATGAAACCCTACATAAATAAGGGTGAGCCATGGGTTATAGATGGAAATGGAGAGAGTTTTGTGGCTTGGTGAATTGCTTGGAGTATGTAAATGAATGCTAGTATGTATGACCTTCTCGTATATAGAAAGGTGAACCTTAAACCTTCTAAACCAACATAGGATGTAGTGTTTCAAAGACATGTGTAAGAAGGATTCTCCTCCTCCCTAGGCATGTACATGGCTGAAATTGGTGTTTAGGGTACATGTGATGTGCCAATTTATAGAAACTTGTGATGAAAGTACTAGTTGTAGGGTTTAAGAAAGTATACAAGTGAGTTTTGATTTAATTATCAAGTGTATGTGTATGTATTCGGCCTAAGTGGTTAATAAGTGATAAAGTGAGTTAAATTTTTATGTATTGGGTATAATTGTGGGTATTGGTTTAAGTATAGATAGGTATAGGTGTTTCTGGGTATGCCCGAATGTAATTTATTACGAAACATAAGCGTTTTACGTAACCAATAAAAATAAATTATGAAAAGTTATAAATTATACTCTTAATAATCATATAACACTTGCTTGATGTAAACTTTTAGTTTTTTGGTGTTTGTTTACGTTGAATGATGATTTTTAGTTTACGCGATTTAACTATACGATAATAATTAAAAACGAACGCGTAAAACTCTAAAAATAAATAATGGAATAAATGAAGTCGTAAATGACCTGAAAATGTGAAATGTTACACCTACCTCCCTACTTATAAATAATTTACAAACTCACACATGTATTCCTCACATGTCCTCTACACAATTCATTCTCTCTTAAACATTCCCTAATCATTTGTTAATCCGTTCTATCCAACAAATAATTATATTTTTCACACTCTATACATCCCTTTCCTAAACCATCCTATTATCACATGTGCCCATGTCTTTTATCTCTTAATGGCAATGTGATTATAAACCCAATCAATCATTTGATTAAACATTCTTGTCATTATCTTCTTTACAACCTTAAACCTTACCCAAATAATACCCACATAGGACAACTCACATTCCTTACACCGTTGTACTTGTTGTCCCCTACATTCCTCATAATGGATCCTTTCCATCACATCAAAACGTTCTCCACCACATACATTTCTTATTCATTATCTTCTTCATTTCAACACACACATACACATTTTCTTGAATTCAAGTTACACACACACACGCTCAAAGCTTTCTTCATACACTTCTCCCATACACATACTCACACCCTTCTTCATATTTGAATTCAAATCACCAAAGCTTCCCTCATACTCTTTGCCACCTCACCACCTATCTCAACCATTGAAATTTGAATGTGATCTTTAGGCTCCAAACCATCGCATCACTCCAACCCATTGCCAACTCAATACACCTCAACCTTATCCTTATATTCTAATTTAAATTTAGATTCTTAGGCTCCTAAACATCACATCATGCCAACTCATCTTATCCTTTGTTAGGAATGATAAAAGTGACGATCTTATTGAGATAAAAGTCTTGTAATAAATAGAGAAATAATATTGTGTAATAGGTTAGGTGATAGGCTCGTGACTTAAAGAAAGTCACGAGACCCGACAAATAGCTAAAAGCTAAGAAACAAGAGCTCCTTGCTCTTCCTTGTAATTGGGTATAAATACCCCATCACCACCTCATTAGTGAGGTGTGTCTTCTAATCTCATTCTTATCTTTTCTCTAATCCTCCTCCTCACTCTTTCTCTCTCTACTTTCCATCTTTCTCTCTCTAGAATAAACACACACACAACACCTAAACACACACTCTATTGCTTATTGATCCTAAAACAAGATCTAACAAGTGGTATCAGAGCTGCAGGGAGCGATTTAGTGTTGTTTAGGAGAGCTTATTCGGTCAGCTTATTCTGACAGCTTATTCCAGCAGCTTATTTCGAGCTTATTTGAGCTTATTTTGAGCTTATTCGGTCCTGATTTGCTGTGCTTATTCTGGTTAAGTGCTTATTTCGTATGCTTATTCTGTTTTTCAGCTTATTTTCATGAGTTTATTTCGAAGTTTTTTAGCTTATTTCGTGATTAATAGCTTATTAAGTCAAAACTGCTTTTTCGTGCTAAGATTCTGGTCAAAAAGTCAAAAACAGTTTCATACATGTGCTTATTCAGTTTTTAGAGCTTATTTTGTGCTTATTTTGCTAATCTCGGTTTTATCGAGATTGATTGCTTACGGTTTTATCGTAAGAATCGTGGCCAAATTAGTTCAAAATCTGCTCATTTGTACCTATTTTTTTATATATTCAGCAGTTTTTGTAAGTCAAATTCAGTAAAAAGCATTTTCAATTCTCAAATTCGGAAGCAATTGACTGGTCAAAGTTTGTTACACCTGGTCAAAGTTTGTTAGAACTGGTCAAACTCGGTAGTCAAAGGTCAAGTTGACTGGTCAAAGTTTGTTAGATCTAGATCTATCCAGATCTGTGTGTATAACAAACTCGGAAACAAAAGAATATAACACACAAAAGAATATAATCATCAAACTTGGAACACACAATTTTCATCATCATTTTCGGAAAATTCGTCATATCAAATTCAACAGATCTATTTTTGATTTATATCTATTTTCATAAAGCTCGGAATCAAAAACCGTTCAAACTCGGAACACTAATTTTCGGAACAAGGAAAAGAATTCCAACGAATCCCAACCTCATCACAACAAACTCGAAACTATAACTGATTTTATAGAGGTTTGACTTTTGGGTCAAACAGTTCAAAACCCAATAACTATTTCTGTCGAGAATACTTGTTTGAGACAAACAAGTGACAAAACTCAGAAACAAACTCGACAAAACTCGGAAACAAAACTCGGAAACAAACTCGAGAAAACTTGATTTCGGAAAAGAAAACTTAGATCTCAGTTTCATCTTTTTGTGTTTAATAAGAAGTTAAGAGAACTTTAAAGATCTAAAACACAATAGAGTTTACATCACAGATCCAGATCCAAACTCTGAAACTAAACTCGGAAACACAAACTCGGACTCAAACTCAGCAAACGCTCAAATTTGTTTTTGTCTACATCACGTTCAAAATTGATTGAAGTTTTGAGTTCAAGTTTGTTTGTGTTCGGATTGAATTTAGTTTAGAGATATCATTTGAGTTTGTGTTCGTGATTGATTTAGTTTGTGTTGGGTTTGTTGTGTTCAATAAGGAAAATGGAATCAAACGAGGATAAAACTAATTATTATAACGAATATATTGAGGCTGATCGAAAAGCAAGACGATTAGCTCAGGAGGCTCAGTTGCAACTGGAACATGGATACAAGTGTGAGTTCTCATCTTAATGATTCTGTATCTAGTCTTAGTGATGTTTTTAATTCGTGCATTTACCCATCTGTCTCGGTTGGTGACAGTTATTCTATACCCGTTACCAACTCTGGCCATAGTATTTTGCCTACGCCACATCGAACTCTTCATTTAAATAGTGTTCTTATTACTCCAAATATTGTCAAAAATTTAATTTCTGTTTGTCAATTCGTTCGTGATAATTATTATACTATTGAGTTTGACGCTTTTGGTTTTTCTGTTAAGGACTTCCGAACCCGTCAGGTGCTGCTCCACTGTGATAGCACTGGAGATCTTTACCCTGTCACGCAGTCTTCTCTCATTCCTCATGCCTTTCTTGCAAGTGGATATACGTGGCACCAGCATCTTGGACATCCAGGACGTGAAGTGTTACGTCGTGTTCTTTCTAATAATTCAATTTCATGTAATAAAGAGAAGCTTCCTGTTCTTTTTCATGCTTGTCAGCTTGGCAAACACATGAAGCTTCCATTTTTAGTTCTAATACTTATGTTCAGTATTCTTTTGACATTGTTCACTCAGACTTGTGGACTTCCCCAATTTTGAGTCTTTCTGGTTTTAAGTACTACGTATTATTTTTGGATCATTATTCGCAGTATGTTTAAGTTTATCCGTTAGTTCATAAATCTGATGTTTTGTCTAAGTTTGTGTTGTTTAGTAATTATGTTCGCACTCAATTTATGTATGAGATCAAATCATTTCAGTGTGATCATGGTGGTGAATTTGATAACCACGCCTTTCATACATTATTTGCTGCTAATGGGATCACGTTTCGCTTTTCTTGTCCACGCACCTCCTAACAAAATGGAAAGTCTGAAAAGATGATCCGAACCATCAGTAACCTTATCCGTACATTACTCGTCCAGGCTCACTTACCTCCTAACTACTGGACTGAAGCACTGAACATGGCTATTTATTTATTAAACATTTTACCCTCACGTGCCATTGACAATGCTGTCCCTTTTACCCGTCTTTTTGAAACCACACCCGACTATAGTATTTTACGTACCTTTGGGTGTCTTTGTTATCCTCATATTGATACAACTAACAAACTTCAACCCCGGGCTACACCTTCTATATTTTTGGGCCATGCCTCCAATCACCGTGCCTATCGATGCCTTGACCTCAACACTAATAAAATTATAATTTCCCGACATGTTATTTTTGACGAGACCGTGCTTCCGTTCAGCTCAATGACACCTACCGCAAGTTCCTCATATGATTTTTTGGATGACTTGTTGAATGCAATCTCTAATTTCATTCGATCATCACCCGTCGCTAATCCCGATCCACACAGCCAAACCAATGACTCAACTAACACTATACATATCCAATCGGTTGTACCTACTGAGCCTATCAGCCCAACTTCACCCCCTGGCCCAACGTCCTTCCATATTGAGCCCAGAGACAAACCCCTTTCTCCTGAACCCATCACGCAGGCTAGCCCAACACCAATTGTTACACCTTATGATGAACCGGGCCCAACCACTATTTTGGACACATTCCAACAGTCTCACGCTACCCCACAGCCAGATTTCATTTCTGTTTCCCAAATTCCCTCCACTCCAAATGTTAACCCCAACCCGGTTTCGATTCACCCCATGGTCACATGTTTTCGTGTCGGGACTAATCGTCTCACACAATGTTTCATGTGTCTTCTCTCCCACCTTTACCTAAGTCATATAACGATGCGTTTAATGATCCTAATTGGCAAAATGTTATGTCTGATGAGTATAATGCACTTATTAAAAATGGCACTTAGACTCTTGTGCCACGACCCATGGATGTCAATGTTGTTCGGTGTATGTGGTTATTTCGTCACAAATTTTTAGCAGATGGCACGCTTACTCGCTACAAGGCTTGGCTTGTGGCGAATGGTAGCACACAGGTTGAGGGTATTGATGTTGATGAGACTTTTAGCCCGGTTGTTAAACCGGGTACTATTCGAACTATTCTCAGCTTGGCTATTTCTCGATATTAGCATGTTCATCAACTTGATGTCAAGAATGCTTTCTTACATGGTGATTTATCTGAGACAATTTATATGCATCAACCTCTAGGGTTCCGTGATTCCACGCATCCTGATTATGTATGTTTATTACGATGATCTCTTTATGGGCTCAAGCAAGCCCCTCAAGCTTGGTTTCAGCGATTTGCTGCATATATTACGCGTGTTGTATTTTCTCATAGTCGTTGTGACTCATCATTGTTTATTTATCGACAGGGGACTCATACTGCTTATTTACTATTATATGTTGATGATATTGTTCTTACAGCTTCCTCTAAGACTTTCTTGTAGCATATTATTACTTAATTGCACCAGGAGTTTTCTATGACTGATCTTGGTTCACTTAATTACTTTATGGGTCTTTCTGTTACACGAGATATTTTCGAGGATGTTTCTATCTCAGAGGAAATATGCTATGGAGATTCTTGAGAGGGCTCATATGCTTCTTTTGCAATACCTAAGATTAATGACGGACTCTTGTTTGAACAGAGTCTAAACTGAGCGATGATGAGGCTCCGGTTTCTGATCCGACTTTATATCAGAGTCTTGCAGGTTCTCTTTAGTATCTCACTTTTACTTGTCCAAACATTTCTTATGTTGTGCAGCAGGTTTGCCTTTATATGCATGATCCACGTGAGCCTCATTTCTTGGCTCTCAAACGGGTTTTGTGGTATGTACGTGGTACATTAGATCCCGGGTTATAGTTGTTTTCATCATTCACTACTTCCTTGGTGGCTTATTCTGATGTAGATTGGGATGGATGCCCAACTACTCGTCGTTCGACTTTCGAATATTGTGTTTTTCTTGGCAACAATTGACTTGCTTGGCCCTCTAAGCGTCAATCGACGCTTTCTCGTTCTAGTGCTGAGGCAGAGTATCGGGGTGTTGCCAATGTTGTTGATGAGACTTGTTGGTTGCGAAATCTACCATGAGAGTTACATACACTTTTTTCTTCTGCTATGCTTGTTTACAATGTTAATGTGAGTGTGATTCATCTGTCTTCAAATCCGGTTCAACATCAGCATACGAAGCATATCGAGATTGATATCCACTTTGTTCGAGATTTGGTTGCTGCTGGTCAGGTTCGGGTTCTTCATGTTCTCTCACGTTATCAGCATGCGAATATCATCATTAAAGGCTTGCCGTCACCTTTATTTGAAGAGTTTCATACCAATTTGAGTGTTCGGTGTCTTCTCGCTCCAACTACAGGAGAGTGTTAGTCTATGTTATTAGTTCATGTATTATTTGTAATGGGCTCAAGCCCAAGTTCTATTAATATCCATGTACTCTATATATGTATTCGGTTTGGTGGTTTAATGAGATACGGCACAAATATTATTCTACAAATATAAGTCATGTTCTTCTCTTCATGGGTGGTGGCATGGGAGCCAAAAAGAGCACAACTCTCAAAGACATTCTGAAAGAGTACGTCATGAAGATTATATACCAATTACACGCTTCATACCGTTAAAACGATAACAATGTCTATTCTTCAAATCATTCTATATGAACTAGAACTACTTATATGAAAGAGTCATCTTTTTAGTCGGTGCATCACATTATAGGCAGAAAATGCGGGGTGTGCAATGAGACGGGGACGACAACATCAAGGTATCCGGTGAGACTGCAACGGCCACATCACCTTTTCCGGCGAGATTGATCTATAAGAAAAACAAAAAGAAGCAAAAATAATTTCTGGCGAGACAGATATATAACAAAAAACGCAAAAGAATTTGTAAAAACTCAGATTTATAAATCGAACCTTCCAGTGATACAGCAGTGGCAGCGACGTTCCAACAAGAGAGTGGCGTGGCGTCACGACTTCTGGCTTGTAACAAAAAAGCGCAGAAAAACTATAAAAACCCATATCTACTAATAAATACAAAGATTTATTAAAAAACTTCAAAACGTGATTAATAATCATTGATCTATTAAAAAAACTCAATTAAAAAACCTACAAACTTTCTGGCGGCAACAGAAGGGTTTTCGGTGGCAGGTTTGACGGTGGTGAGGTCCATTTGTGGTGAGGTCGGTTGGTGGTAGATGAAAGAAAACCTAAATTATCAGAATACTTTTTATTGTTATGATTTTGGTTGATAGGTTTAGGCTTATATTTATAGCAGATCGAATTGGAAGCGTGGTGTGGTTGGAAATTCAAAAGGCTTCCCTCGTAAGTTTAGGTAATTTTAAACTTGTGTATTAATGCCTTGATTTGTTTTTAATTAATTCTGAAATTAATTTATTGAACTTTTGAACCATTTTCATAAAATGTTTTTTTAGAGAAATCGGTACCCTGGCTGGTATGGGTGGCGTCATACCACTAACCGAAGGTTTTCAACGGCGCACCGTAACGTGGGTGGTGCCATGGTTACTGATATGTGCTTAATTACACATATCTTTTACCTCTAAAAACGAGCTTAAATGACCAAAAACAGACAAAAACTGCCAAATATATGTTTGTTTTGCATTTGTATGTGCGAGAAGTTGATATCAAACAAAAAGACAAAAACAGAGCCAAATGACAAAACTGAGTGCATGGAATGGAAAGACTGTGCCAAAATCAAGCCAAAGTCCAAATTCAAAGTCAGAGTCAATACTGAAGAATCAGCAGTCAAACCGGAGCCGGAACTGAAGAATACTATTGAATGCAATCTTAACCCATCTGATGGGCCGGGAAAGCCCAATAGTATATTTATGAAGACTGTGAAGACCAAATGGGCCCTCAATCAATTACAACAGCCCATTTGTGTGCAATTGACAAAGACTGTGAAGACTTTGAAGGCCCAATCCTAGCCCAGTTACAGCCAATCTCAGCCATTGTACACACAAAACCCACTTCATAACCTTATTGGGCTTGAAAAAGCCCAATAACCAACCCTGTACCTTATTGGGCCCAAACCCAAACCCAGTGGGCCCAATACAAGCCCAATGGGCCCAACACAAACCCAAGCCCAACAAAAGCCCAAAATCCTTTTTTATAAAACTTTAGGGGCTTAAATTGCCAATTTTGAAAGTTATTTTATAAAAGAAAAATGGTTTAAAGAAAACAAGGGCTGAAATTGCAACTTTCCAAAACTTTCTTTATTTCTTTAGTTAATAAACAGCAGGGACTGAAATTGTAATTAACTAAACCTTTCTTTGTTTCTTTTGTTATAAAAACGGAGGGACTTAAGCTGCCAATTTCTAAAACATGTTTGTAACTAAACTTAGGCTTTAAAAAGAAATAGAAAGAGAGAAAGAGATTGAGGACTAAAGTTGCATCTTTTCCAAACTTATCTTTTAAACCAGGCAACCATAACTGTACCAACACCATTTCCCGCCAAACCCCAAACCACCACTTCCCCACAGTTTAAGCCCCAAACCACCTCTCAAGTACCCTCCACAGCTCACTCTCACCCTTTCCCACAAACCTAGTGCCCCTATAACCCTTTCTCAGCCAAGTTCACTCAACCCCGTACCCCCCATCAATGGCTAAAAATGCTACAAAGCCATCCAAGGGCTAGGATTGGATGAGGGTCTCTCTACACACATAACTAACACATGTGAAGCAACCAAGACTCTTGGGGACTTCTATAAAAGAGCCAAGACCAAGCCGAATCCCATAACTTTTTTTACTTTTTCTTAGTGTAAAATTTTACTTAAGTTTGCATTTAAAATTATTGTACTGAGTTCTTTTTAAGTTTTTGTTGTATCATTTTCAGTTTCAATATAAGTTAAGAGTTTTTGTGATATTACATTTGTCAAAATTTGAAGTCTCATTTTAGTTGTTTTAATTCTGTTTAAATTATATGAAAATGTGTTAAAATTGCTAAAACATTACTAGTACTCACCTTTCTCAGCCTTCCATTTATTAAAAATCATTAAAAAACGTTTTTTATATATTTAAGGGGGTGTTTGGTTTTATACTGAAAATGGGTCAAAAGGGAATTTCAATGGGTCATACACACCCAGCCACTTTTGGCTGAGTGTGTAGGCTGTATTAAGTCACTTAATTCACTAATTTTAGTTTAGAAACAAGTTTTTATGTCCCTTTCTATTTTCTGTCAAAAATTCATAAGCCTAAAACAAGCTTAAGTGCTCAAGCTGCATAAGCAGCTTAAGCACATTGTTGTGTGCTTGTTTGTGTTGTTTCTAGCAAATAAACCAACCCTTTGTTCTGTCCTTTAAAGTCACCAAGTGATAAGCCAAGTATTTGTGTTTGAATTATTTTTGAGAATCTCCATTTTTAAGCCCAAAATTCAGCAGCTTTTATTGTTTTTTAGGCCCCCAAGTTCTGAAAATAAGCTCATTGGAGAACCTTCTTTATCTGTTTGTGCTTTGTGGTGGCTAAAAAGCTCATATGAGCTTATTTCAATAAGCTCAAAAAGCCTTAAGCCCACTGCCTTAATTCCCCTGGTGCTGAGCACCAGGCTTTAGCCCCTTTTTTCTAGCTTATTCAAAACTAAGCATTAGGTTTTTATTGTTTCTTAATATAGATTATAGGTATCATTATTAGGTTTAGCAGCTTATTTCAACTAGTTAGCTTATTTAAATAGCTTAATATAGCCTTAAAGTCCCTCTTTTTCTGTCTTTTATATAAAACTGTTTAGATATAGCTTATTGTATTCCAGCTTATTTTAGGGCTTATTTTAGAAATCCTTAGCTTATTTAGACTCCCTTAATCTAAGTCTCTATTTCCCATAGTTGTTAGCTTATCTTGCAGCCTTAAGCCCCAAAAGAAAAGCTAAATAAGCTGTTAAGCTTATTTAGCCACTGCAGCTTTAAAAAGCCACTTTTCTGGCTTATTGTGAGCCCTTCAGCTTATGCCCCTTTTACAAAAGTTACTCCCCAAAAGCCCCTTTACAACTTTTCTTTTATAGCTTTTTGATAATAAGCATTTAGGACTAAGCTTGTGATCGGGGTCATTCTCAGGGACTGTTTGTGTAACTTTCAAAGTAACAGTTAACATTGTTAGTACCTTTA
>BQNB010145650.1:0-16684 GCA_026074375.1 Tanacetum coccineum
TAGCTCCAAGTTCCAGATCATGAGTAGTATAGTTCTCGTTCTTTCCTGCTCAAAGCATCAGCAACGACATTTGCTTTCCCTGGGTGATAACGAATATCGCAATCGTAATCACTAAGCAACTCTAACCATCGGCGTTGTCTCATGTTCAGTTCCTTCTGATCAAGAATGTGTTGTAAGCTCTTGTGATCGGTGAACACCGTACACTTAGTTCCATATAAATAATGTCTCCAGATCTTGAGAGCGAACACCACTGCTCCAAGTTCTAAGCATTTAAGATCTGTTTGGGAAGGTCCAAACTAATAGTCATAACCAAGGCTCGAACTCTTAACGGTGGTTCTCGTTCTTTCCTACTCAAAGCATCAGCAACGACATTTGCTTTCCCCGGGTGATAACGAATATCGCAATCGTAATCACTTAGCAACTCTAACCATCGTCGTTGCCTCATGTTCAACTCTTTTTGATCTAAAATGTGTTGCAAACTCTTGTGATCGGTGAACACCGTACACTTGGTTCCGTATAAATAATGTCTCCAGATCTTAAGAGCGAACACCACCGCACCGAGTTCTAAATCATGAGTCGTGTAGTTTTTCTCATGAATCTTCAACTGTCGTGATGCATAAGAAATCACTTTTTCTCTCTGCATCAACACAGCGCCCAAACCCTTCTTCGAAGCGTCGCAGTATGCGATGAAATCTTCGCTTCCTTCAGGTAATGCAAGGATTGGTGCACTGCACAACTTTTGCTTCAACAGCTGAAAAGCTGCTTCTTGTTTATCGCCCCATTCAAACTTAATCTTCTTCTGGGTGAGCTTGGTCATAGGTTTGGCGATCTTGGAAAACCCTTCGATAAATCTTCGATAGTATCCAGCAAGACCTAAGAATTGACGAATCTCCGTTGGCGACTTAGGAGATGCCCAATCCTTAATGGATTCAATCTTGGCTGGATCCACATGAATTCCTTCACTATCGATCACGTGACCGAGGAATTGTACCTTAGGAATCCAAAATTCACATTTGGAGAACTTAGCATACAACTCCTCTTTCTTCAGCAAATCCAATATTATCTTCAGATGCTTTTCGTGCTCTTGCTTGCTCTTGGAATAGATCAAAATATCATCAATAAAGACAATTACGAATTTGTCCAGGTGAGGTTTGCACACTCGGTTCATGAGGTCCATAAACACAGCAGGTGCGTTTGTCAAACCAAACGGCATTACTTGAAATTCGTAATGACCATAACGAGTCCTGAAGGCAGTCTTCGGAATGTCTTCTTCCCGAACCCTCAATTGGTGATATCCTGATCTTAAGTCAATCTTCGAGTAGACACTCGACCCTTGGAGCTGATCAAATAGGTCATCAATTCTTGGGAGCGGATAACGGTTCTTCACCGTTAATTTATTCAGTTCCCGGTAATCAATGCACATCCGGAATGACCCGTCCTTCTTCTTGACAAACAAGACCGGAGCTCCCCAGGGCGAGGAACTGGGCCTTATAAAGCCTTTGTCGGATAGCTCCTTCAGTTGCTCAGATAACTCCTTCATTTCGGAAGGCGCCAATCGATAAGGTGCCCGTGCTACAGGTGCGGCACCAGGTACCAAATCAATTTGAAACTCCACTTGTCGAGTCGGAGGAAGACCCGGCAAGTCTTCAGGAAATACTTCAGGAAAGTCTTGAACTATGGGTACGTCCTCAAGTCGCTTCTTCTCCGACTTGTCTTCAATCTCTTTTGTAGTGACATGTGCCAGAAAGATAGGAAACCCCTTTTCCATGTACTTCTGCGTTTTAGTGCAAGAAATGATGTTTAATCGTGTCACATTTCCCTGGGTACTTCCATCACCGTGTATGATCAAGGTTTTATTTTTCCAGGGGATGCGAACAATCTTCTCGGCACACGCAATGACCGCTTGGTGCTTCGCCAACCAATCCATACCGATTATAGCATCAAAACTACCAAGTTCTACCGGCATTAAGTTTATGTTGAATTGGTGGTTTAGGAAGTTTAATGTGCAACCCTTAAGTATAGTGTTTAACCCGATTATCCTCCCGTCGGCTAGTTCGACATCATAATAGTGATCTAGGGTGGATGGTGTGATGTCAATTTGGGAGCTAAATGCAGTAGACACAAAACTTCGATCGGCACCCGTATCAAACAAGATATAAGCATAGCGGTTGTTTAGAAGAAACGTACCCGCACACTCAAAACAAGTAGGTTTCTGACCCGATCCGGTGCCCTTCTGGTTGTTATTGTTGGCATTTCCCGTACCCCTACAGTCACGGGCGATGTGACCGTACTTGTTGCATTTATAGCACTTTGGAGCACACGGACCATCATGGTGGTAATTGCATTTTGGGCATAGGGGCCTAGATCCCCCATATGGTTTCTTATCACCTGATCCAGCAGTGTATGCCCTCCCGGTGTTCTGCCTCTTGTTTGGCTGTTGTTGTTGATTCTGATTATTTCGGGAAGTGTTTTCAAACTTCCTCTTGTTCTCAGTCTGGCGTTCAGCAAGAGTGCTGATCTTTTTATCCACACGTTTCTGGAACTTCACTATTGGACACTCACTCTTGAAGTGTCTCAGACTTCCACACTCATAACAGGCGTGAGTTCGTTGATTCCTAGCAGCAGCAGGATTCCTACAATCCTGGGTCATGTGGTCAACCTTCTTGCAATTCCCGAACTTTACAGTACATTGCCCATTGTGGTTACCTTCCCACTTTCTCTTGTTGTTAGCATTCTCTGCTACCTTGCATTCTTGTTGTTCGGTCTGGCTTATTGACTTACGGGCCATGTTGGTTTTCGTCTCATAAATGGCAATAGCCTCGATAGCATTAGCCACTCGCTCGGCTATAACCCGCTCAATTTCCTCAACACTCATCCCTTGATCAACAGTTGTCATTGTTTCCTGAAAGTCACAGGGAACAAAATGTATATGAAGTTTCATTCAAGGGAAAATCATGACACTCCGTGATCCCAACAAGTAGGTAAGGTGAGACCACGTTATGCATAGATATAAGATAACAGCAACCATAGCATAAATAAATCCCCATCGTCCAGTAGCATGATCATAACCAACAGCGTAAGTTAATACTTAATACATCATTTTACATGAGTAAAAGAGTACAAGCTTTTTATTAACACTACCAACCGAGTATTACTCAAGTTTAGTGGAATACAAAATGAGCTACACTGACAAATCTATTTGTCTATGGCCAGGGTGCCTCTCAAGATTCTAGATGCTAGACTCTTATGTTATCTTTAAGTGACTCCACATTCTCTGGTGGTGGTGATGATGAAGGTAGTGTAGCAACATCTCGGTAATGCCTGCCTTAGCAGATGGTGATCGTGGAGTATGGTGTTAAATAAACATCCGTACTGTACGGGATTTGGTCTCAAAAGACAAGATGATATGGTGTGGGGTGTGGAGAGTGGGTTGATGTAGAAGTAGACTTATCAGTCTCAAAAGCCTCGTATTCTACAGCTTGAGGGACAAGATCATCTATAGGTACAGTAGAAGGGTGCGACTGAGCTAGGTGCTCCTCCTCCTCCCGTCCTCCTCATCCTTCCAACATCATCATCGTCTGTCATCAAACAGATGGCTCAATTAATCTATAATGATGTCTCAACATCCGTCTGCAGGATGGTCGACAACAAAGGATCCTCCTCAGTCCCTCCTTTATCCCCTCGGATTAAGTCAACAATGAAGCCCGGTGAAAGGCCAGTATGTGAGGCATCACAGATAGATGCTGATCCTTCATTAGTTTCCTCTAGCATCCTCATCAGAAAAGCTCAATGGAATCTTCCAGGCTCAGAATTAATCTAAACATACCGTGTAGGAAAATCGTACTATGAAAGAAAACCATAACCGCATTGCAGCGAGACAAAACATATCTTAAATAACTATATTATATAAAGGCTGGTATGATAAATACATATGCACTTATGGCAAAAAATAATGATGGTAAGGTTCATGTCCGAGTAGCTTAATGTTTGGTACACATAGTACTATGAGCTTAATCGTACTACCTTGCCTAAAGAAATATTCCCCTATTTATATAAATAATTGCAGAGTTGCGCGAAAGAATGCAAACTCATCTTTGTATATATACAATATACCCTCATAGTAATATACGTACTATAATATAAACACTAATCCAATTATAAATGCATCAGTCCCTAATGCAACCAACCAGTGTATGCATGAAGTTATGCACATATGTAATATCCCGTGTACAACCCCGTTGTATAATTCGTTGTTTGAAAATGGTATAGTCCAGCAAAAACATTTGACCTGGTTCTTATAACTTGGCTCATGATACCAATCTTAACAACCCCCCAAATGGTTCGCAGCGGAAATCAGGGTCCTGGGCGTGTTACTTCAAGATCAATAGCACAATAATATAAGAACGACACAAAAAGTCTTTAAAATGATACATTGGATTTAATTGAAAATATAATACAAAAGCATATAGCTTTACTGTTCAAGATGCCGAATATTACAAAAAAGTTGACAAACAATTTCCTAAATATGATGCACCTAAATCTTTAAGCATGCAATCCAAAATATAACCCAATGCATCCTTGGCATCCCATGCCTATTGATCTCCTGAAAACATTGCTTAAAAACGTCAACAAAATTGTTGGTGAATTCATAGGTTTGATAAAATCATAATGTGCAGACCGCAAGTCTTTTTAGTGATTAATGCAACACAGCATATCACACAAAAACTAGATTACATTTTACACTAAGCACATGAACACTGAAGGCTCGACAATCTTTCTTGCAATTAAACTATATATTGCCAATTTAACGCCCCTACCGGATGCCCCCCCTAAACCCTAAACATCCAACATTCGCAATGCTATAACGTTCGTTCCCTGGTGATAGCTATCACCCAAACGGGGAGCTCGTTTCCCGAATAGATCTATTAAATAACATTCGCCGCTCACATAAGTAATTCCCAACTACATCAATGGCAATTGAACAGTGCATGAAAGGACTTAATTGGGTAATCGCAACTTATGCAAACAAGTAATCAATACTTATACTTGCGTCCATTGTAAAAAACAAAGAATGTATCCACCCATAGATATAAAGTCATTGAAATCGTAAACAATTGGGGCTATGAACTCACCTTGAGTTCCGATAATCCAAAAATAGCATTTAATGGCGTCACGAAAAAGATCGAAAGCAACCTAAATTATCATAGGTCGATAAGTCCCAAGTACTGGATCGATTAACAAACATCATGTATAGGTCCTGATTTGTACATCATACTATCGTATCGGTCAATCATAAATAAAGTAGGTCATAACATACGCTCGTAGAGTAGGACATACTTTAAAAATCCGTAAATCCCAACAACTCGTCGAAAACTCCATCTCGAAGAGGCACTTCATTATAAACTCCTAGTAATATAGTACTTTGATAAACCCCATAATATTCTATCTAGCACAAATCACCAACTAATGGGTATTTGGGAATTTGTGTTTAATAAGTTAAAACGTTTATAATAACCGTTAGTAAAAACCTGGCGTAACTTTCCGCGTTTTTAAACCCGATCTCGCGTTTCTTATGTCCACTTTTCGTAATTAAGACCTTTATCGATATTTGGAACATTTCATACATATTTCCCCCCTGACGAACTATAACTATTACTGTTCCCTGACAGACTGAGTTTAACTAATAATTCGTATTCTTGAGTCGTTAAAACCCGTAAACGTCGTATTTTATTCGTTATGGCTCCGTTTTTAACAATTTTTTCGAGGACGTTCTCGTTTTTTGAAAGTTCTATAATTTTATGAGGTTTACAAAAATATAACTTTCTGTCATGAATAGTAACTTTTATGAAAATAGTTTTATAAAAGTATTAATTGTCGTAAACTCGCGAAATTCATAACTCGTTCGTTATTAATTGAAAAATTACGATTCTTATCATTTTGGAATCCTAAAAATGTGTATTATTTATTAAAAATATTAACCCTTGCTGTTTATAATTTTTATAAAAATGTTTTTATAAAAAGTTTCTTACGACTTCGTTTATTAACTTATAACTTGTTTTATAACGTTACTTTTTCCGTTATTAACCGTTTTAACAAGAACTTACTTGTTTTGGAATCGTCGTGAAATGCTTATCTTATAAAAATATAAAAAAAATATATTTTATGGCACTTGGACAGAATGCCTTAACTAAACATCATAGGTTCATTTTGACCTGTTTTTTAGGTTTTACCACTTCATACTTTTACATAATAACCAATAAGTTCAAATTTTTACTATCATGATATAACCTTAAATTAAAGATCTTATAACCTAATATACTTCCATAATTAACCTTAACTTGTCTTAAGTATTTCCTTTTAACTTGAAACATAATTAAGTAAACAGATAAAATCCCTAAATTATCCCACAATCAATATTTTTTTTTTTTTTTGTTTCCAAAAAACAACCATAATACAATATTTTTGAATCAGCATTTTAACATGATATATGAAATATCAAAACCTATAAAAAAGTAATCCCATATTAACATAGCATCTCAAGTTTAAAGATCTCATTTTCATGATAAAAACCTAATTGGGTGAATAAATAAACAAATAAAATAACATATGCTTAAAAAAAGGAAGATTATAAGAACATAAAGAAGATTCAAGTAAACCTTATGAAAGGTATGATGATGATGATATAAGCGAGTACAAAACCCTTGTTTAGCCACAAAACCAAAGCATGCACAATATACTAACACTTGTTTTCTTAACAAAACCCTAACTTCCTTTTCTTAGTATAACTTGGAAAGCTTAGCCAATGCATGGGATCAACCGTAGAATACCTAGAATGGATGTGTTATAGGAGTGTATGGTTGTATAAAAATTATATGGGTTGTGTGGTGTGTTGCTTGGTTTGCCATGAGTAAACAGAGAGCAAAAGGGAGGGTTTGCTTAATTTTCTAGTTAATGTTTAATGTATAGACTATATCTCTTAAGTAAAACATGTATATAAAGAGTAAATCAGTCAAAGGTCAAGTATGGTGAAAGGGATGGTCTTTGACTTGGTATGGGCTTATGAGTCAAGTAGCAAGTTATGGCATAGAAATAATGAAGATGGGGTACATTAAAGAGAATGTTTGTTGCTTATGACCAAATGGACGAGTTCTAGTATTTCTTTGTACCATTTGACCATAAATTCGGCATAGATAGGATATATAATTATTATTTGAGTAACTTTTATGTATTAGGTATAAAAGTGGGTTTCTGTAGAAGCGTAAAAAGTTATTTGTGGTTCCGTGATTGCCTAAACCGCAATTTATTCGTAACGTATACACCTTACGTATCCAATAAAAATAAAATGAACAAAGTTAATAATTATCCTCAAAATAATTATATAACCCTTGCTTAATGTAAACATTTAATTGTTTGATGCCCGTTTACATTGAACGCTAATTTTTGGCGTACGCGATTTAACTTAACGTTTACAATTTAAAGCAAACACGTACAATACTAACAATAAATAGTACATTTATTGACGTCGTCAAAGACTTGAAAACACAGGGTGTTATACTTATGGTCATGGTATGGGTCTTTGCTTGTAAAGTCTCATGGTCTTATTAGTTGGTGAAGTACTATGCAACTTGCAAGACTTATAGATATTTCTTTGTATCTATCACATTAAATCCGGCCATGTGAGCTCATATATGATATATTTTTGTAACTTTTATGTATTGGATATAAAAGTGGGTATTTGTTGAAGCGTATAAAAGTTTTGGTGGTTCCGGGAATGCCTAAACGTATTTTATCGCGAAACGTAATCACTTTACGCAACCAATAAAAATACAATGAACAAAGTTAATAATTATCCTCAAAATAATTACTTAACACTTGCTTGATGTAAACATTTAAAATATTGGTTTGGATGCCCTTTACTTTGAACGATAATTTTTACTTAACGCGCGATTTAACATAAACGCTTTAAAATTACAAGCAAACGCATACAACATTAAAAATAAATAACGAACCTATTAATGTCGCAATTGACCCTAAAACACGGGGTGTTATAGTCTTCCCCCGTTAAACAAGCCTTGTCCTCAAGGCTTACAATGCGGCACTTGACGACGGTGCAGTCTTGGTGAAGAGGTGTGGATATTTCTTCTTGAATTTATCTTCACGCTCCCACGTGAACACAGGACTCTCCTGGAGTTTCCACTGAACCTTAGACAATTGTAACAACTGAAAGACGAATTCTTTTCTCAAAACCTGATTGACACATCACGATCCATAATCTCTAAAGGTTCCTCAACAAACTGAAGCTTGTCATCAAAGTGTAGTCCATCCAACGAAACGGCTAAAGGTTAATCGGCAAAGCACTTTTTCAGATTAGACACATGGAACGTATTGTAAACCCTGCACAGCTCCTCCAAAAGCTCAAGCTTGTAAGCAATGGATCCAACCCTTTCTATCACCTTGAAAGGTCTGACATATTTGGGGTTTAACTTCCCCGTTGCCTAAACGTTACAATCCTCTTTTCCAGGCGAAACCCTTAAAGCATCACCTTATCCCTAATGTTTGAGAAATTCCATCTCTTAACACTTCAAATCTGCATAACTCTTCTTGACGATCACGAAGCACGCTTGAATCCTCTGCTTGAATCTTAACAATCTACTTGGTAGTTTCTTGCCTAAAGAAAGAATCTCTGACCCGGTTGGAGTGAAAACTTTTCGACATATCAACCCAACAAACACGTGACCTACATTTTCTACCATACAGTGCTTGGAATGGAAGGCTGGCCTTGATACAGCAAGGATAGTATTGTTATAATAAAAATTTGACTAACGCACTGATAAGAATGGTTAACCCAAACTTTTCCAAGTCGATCACCAAGTACGTATCAATTCCCGAGAGTTTGAATGGTCCCTCTCACTTCTGTCTATCGTGATCCTGGATTAAACGCCATACACATGGCCAAGCTAGTACCCAAGCCATTTGAAAGTGACCTCCAAAAAATGCGATTGGGCGAACCGAGGTCACGATCACGAAAAATTGAGACAGGATTCCATGTCTCCGTGACTACCTCCTTTAGGTACAACAATGCAGTTTCTTCTAGGGATTAGTTCTCTCATCGTGTACAAAGATTGCAGACTTGTGATAATCTATCCAACAATCACGCCAAAAGGTTCGTCCCTGTCGACGACTTAGGAAGCTTTGTAACAAAATCCAATTGATGTTAGTCCCACTACCATTAAGGTATTTCAGTTGTACCAACAAACCCGCTGGTCTTTGATGTTCCCTTTGACCTTAGCATAGGTCATGCACATGCCTAAAATAGGTGGCATGATTTGCTTTACACCTTGGGGCCCCAATATAGTTTCTTCCTGTCTTGTACAATCTTATCAGAACCCCGGATAATGAAAGTATTTGATTTTGTTGGGAACTCGTTCATTGATCACGGTCCTTAAATCTCCATAACATGGTAACCAACTCCTGTCATTGAAGCAAAGAATTCCATCCGCACGGGGTTCCAACTTTTCCGAATCCTTTGAATTTTCAACCAGCATACCTCCAACATCTTTATTCTTGATATTCTCTGGTTTCCTTGCTTCAGTCTGAGCATTCAAAGATTTTCCCTAGAATATGCCAGCCAATAGTCATGACTAGGCTCGAACTCTTAATCGTTAATTTTGTTCTTCTGCTCAATAGCATCAGCAACCACATTTCCTTTCCCCGGGTTATAACAAATCTTCATAATCCTTAATCACTGAGCAACTATACCAACGATGTTGCCATCATGTTTCAACGACCATCTATTAAGAATATGTTGGCAACTCTTATGAACAGTGCACAAAAACACTTGGATCCATACGATAAGCCTCCAGATTTTAAATGATCGAACACTACTGCTCTAAATATCCAAAATCATGAGTCGTAAAATTGTTTTCACACAAATGAATCTTCAATTGGCGAGTTATTGCAAAAGCAATCACTTATCCACGAGATCAGCATCGGCGGCTAAAAACTTTGATGGAAGCAACGCATATGCGACAAAATCTTCACTTCCATCTGGTAAAGCCGAATTGGTGCACTACACAACATCGATTCAATGATTTTGAATGCTGCTTCTTAATTGTCGCCTAAACAAACTTGACCTCTTACTGATTAAAGCTTGGTCATTGGTTTGGCGATCTTCGAAATCCTACATAAAATTCTTCTATATACCCGACAGACCTAAGAATTGACGAATCTCCATTGGTGACTTAGGAGACACCGAATCCTTAATGGATTCGATCTTAGTGGGATCCACATGAATGCCTTCACTATTAATCACGTGACCGAGAAATTGCACCTTAGGAATCCAAAATTCACATTTGGAGAACTTAGCGTACAACTCCTCCTTCTTAAGCAATTCTAGAATCGTCCTAAGATGTTCTTCATGCTCTTTCTTGTTCTTCGAGTAGATAAGGATATCATGATAAAACAATTACAAATTTATACTATAATATGGCTTGCACACGCGGTTCATGAGGTCCATAAATACCGCTGGTGCGTTAGTCAAGCCAAATGGCATCACTTGGAACTCATAATGACCGTACCGAGTCCTGAATGCCGTCTTCGGAATATCCCCTTCCCGTACTCTAAGTTGATGATAACCAGATCGCAAGTCTATCTTCGAATAAAACACGGATCCTAGGAGTTATCTAAATAAATCGTCCAATCCTTGTAATGGATAACGATTTCCTTCATTGTCTTGTCATCATTGTTTAATTCCCAGTAATCAATGCACATCACACGCCCCCCCGCCACGAAGTCGCGAAATGATCCATTCCTACTTTCTTGACAAACCAATACCGGACTCCCCCAAGGTGAGGAACTGGCCCTTATAAAACCCTGTCGAACAGTTCATTCAGTTGCTCCGAAAACTCCTTTCATTCGAAAGGCGCCAATCGGTAAGGTGCCCGTGCTACAGGTACAACACTAGGTATCAAATCAATTTGGAATTCCACTTGACGAGTCAGAGGAAGACCCGAAAAGTCCTCAAGAAATACTTTAAGAAAATCCTAAACGATCGGTACATTATCAAGTCACTTCTTCACCGACTTATCTTTCGCCTCCTTCGTAGTAACATGTGCCAAAAAGACCTAGCATCCCTTTTGCATATACTTCTGTTCTTCAACGTACGAAGATGTATGTTTAAAATCCGAGTTCTCGAGTTCTCGGGTTACTCCTTACCGTTGAAAGATCAAAGTTTCTCTTCCCCAGGGAATGCGAACAATCTTATCCGCACAAACAATGACGGCCTGATATTTTGACAACCAGTCCATGCCGATTATAAACGTCAAAAACTACCCATCTCCACTAGCATTAAATCGAGGTTGAAAGGGTGGTTTAGAACAATTAGGAGTGCAACTCCCGCATTATAGTATTAACGAAAAATAAATCATAACGCCAATTATTCTAACCATCAGCTAGAATCTAGGCAAAATACATAGGTCAAAGACAGTCGGTGAGATATCAATTGAGAGCTAAAAGCAGTGTGAAACAAAACTTCTATCGGCACCAGTAATCAAATAAAACCAGAAGCATAAACGGATGTTAGAGGATGGATGAAACGTACACGTAACACGTTTCGCGTCAGGGTTTGTCCCCGCCTTGCCCACAACATACACCTTTTCTTGAGCATTTCTGGTCCTAACTTGGTTACCACGGTTGTTGTTGTTGTTATTGTTGTTGTTTTTGTTGTTGCTATTGTTGTTGTTCAGCTTGGACAATACATTTCTGAATGAGTCCTTTAGTGCCCCAGCACTCATGACAAGTAGACTTCCTGACCCGTACCAGTATCCCGCCTGGTTTGTTGGCAACAATGCCTTTGTAGTGCTCTTACAGTCACGAGCAAAGTGGCCAACTTGTTGCACTTGTAGCATCTTGGGGTGCATGGACCGTCATGGTTGTAATTGCATTTGGGGCACAGAGGTTTAGATCCTTCGTTTGGTTTCCTATCTCCAGATGTTGCAGCGTATGCCCTTGCCACATTTTGCCCTTTAGAAGGTTGTTGTTGATTTTGGTTGTTTCGGGAAGTGTCTTAAACTTCCTCTTGTTTGCAGCCTGTCTTTCAGCAAGATTACGTAGTTTCTATCCCTTAGCGCAGTTGCCATTTCATTGCTTCCCTGCCATGGTTTTTGGTTTTGATGCCACAACACCCCATGAAATCATGCGGGCAACCACCGACATACCTTTTAACCTTATCAGACTCTTCTGGAAACATTCGAACATACAACAAAGCCAGCTCCTAGAAACGTTGGTTGTACCTTGTCATATCGGTACCTTGTACTTCCAAATTCCATAACTCATCCTCAAGCTTCTTCATCTCATTTCTCGGCAATACTTGTAAGCCATTTTCTTTTTCAATTATGTCTAAGTCATCACATAAGCAGCATCATGACCATCAATCCTAATGTGGGAATTCCACCATGTCAGAGCACCTGCTAAAAGAGTACAAGTAGAAAACTTGATCTGATTCTCCACTGAGCAGTGGCTTATGCGAAACACAGTCTCCATCCTTTCAAACCATTGAGTTACTTCAACAACTCCCTCAGTGACTTTGAAATACAGAGGTTGACACTTCATAAAGTCCGGGTAAGTGCATTTTCAAGCAACGCGTTCAACCCTCCTGACACCCGTTCCCGAAGTATGGCTGTCATCGCCAGCTCTGTTTTCATCACGTGCTGCTAGTGAAGCAGTGACACCTTGGTCAATCATTTCCTGAAGCTGGGCATTGGTGACTGATGTGGTAGTAGTTGTTGTTTCTGGGGCTGGTCTAGCCCTCGTAGTTCTTTTCGATGCCATTTTCTTCAATCACAAAAAAAGTATAACACCCGTTAGATTTCATAAAATCTTAACCATGATATGACATATACACAATAAATAAAACAAGATCACATCCACAAGTGAAAATATATAACTGAACTGTTTCACACTGGTATAGATAAATCGACATTCATTCACACCAATTTGATTACAACCAAAACATATTACATTCATGACATAATACCACCATTCTATATATACATGGAAAACATACACGATTTCTTAATACAAGAAATGAAAATACAAACCAACTACCTGTGCTAGCTGGGTGATAAAACCATAATACTTAGCCGCTCACAAAAGATAGCTACGGATTACAACATAAACCTAGAGCCTCTACTAGCCGGGAGTCACCCGGTATCATAGTAGGCTATATACAAAAACAACTAGCCATAACCTGATCTATGAACTACTATCGGCCTCCTCCGATGCAACTGGTTGTGCTGGACCTCCAGAGGGTCCCTGTTATCCCCTTGCAACTTGGCGTGTCAACATGTCCCTGTAGAGTGGTCACTTTGTCCACTAAGTGCCTCAATCAAAGTCCAAAGTCGGCAAAGCTGCTCCGGTCGAGTACGGTCAAATGTCCGATAATCTACAATCTCTCTTCCACATTTGGTCTGCCGAATCACATCTCTGAATTTCACACTCCTGACCTCCTACAGTCAGCTGCCTGCAGCTGGTGAGATCACGTCATTCTGACATCATCACTATAGAGCGTAAATGCCATAATATCAACGTATCATATAAGCTAACCTCAGAATTGTCCCCCTGCCTCCTGGAAACCAGAGCCACCTTAACCTAAGTTAGTCGTGCAGTCTCATATGGTACTGAACTATCCAACAACCAATGTCCTTAACTCCTCTGATATATTTTGGTCTGCCCTACCATGAGTAACCTCTAATCACACCATAGATGTCCTGGGGTGTCCCTGCTCCTCCTCAGTAACATCTCTAGGTCTACCCTAGCATCTATATCCATAGCCGACCTCAGCTGACCTCACCAGCACTAATCTCAAGCATCCCGACAATATCGACAAAACCCATAGTCAGTGGCCCTACGACCTCCAATCGGTCTAGCGGCAGCATCAGGCTGAACTGCCTCCCACTTGCATCTCGGACCAAGCTCAATACTAACCTCTTCGATTGGTATGTAATCTCGGGGCCTTTCTGCCATTGCGGTCAGAAGGTATAGTACGTGCAAAGTGGTGATGAGGTAGGTAGTGGAAATGCAGGTAATACAGATGCAGGTGGCTGATGTCTGGGACGTGGTGGAGATGGTAATCTGTGGTAATGTAAATGATAGTGGAAGTAAAGTGGGGATGGTGGTGTGTGATGTTGGTTAAGCAAGAAGTCCTGACCTCTTCCTTAGGAGAAGTGATATGGATGGCTCAATCCCTGATAAATATCCTGGCAGTCATACTGTGTACATTATTCCAGAGTCGTCCATGAGCTGGTTGATGCCCTCCCTCCTCTCATACCCTACCCTCCTCGTCCTCAATCATAGGCATCATCTCCTAAAGCTCCACCTCCTCCTCATCATCATCATCATGTCACTCGAATAGTCAAGGCTGGATCATCCTCCTAATCCCCTCATAACATTAGCCCTCCGGCTCCTCGGATCAACTCAGAAACATATCCCGGTGAATCCTGCAATGGGTGGGCAGTTCAGCAAGGCATTGGTTACTCCTCGTCGGAGTATCACCCTCCAAAAGCATGTAACTCAGGGTACATAGCTCAGATCAAAGTCCAAGTGGGGGTGGTAACTACGACGTCCTGGGGCAATGCATGTAATTTAGTCGATGGTGGAGGCCTGTTAATCAGCCAGAAAGTAAAGCATACGGGTCCTCTGGCAATCACAGGTGGTCCAACAACTCCTGGTGACCCACATCTATGATCCTCAAATAGGACTCGACACCTGCGTGAACGTGACTGTGGAATCATCCGAATCCGAGACAAATCTTTAGATATCCTGAAAATAAAAAGTATCTTACCATAAGTATTTAGTTATAAGACCCTTATAGTATATAAAAAATAACATAATTTAAATAATATAAACACGTATATCAATCATGACAGCATCTTATCTAACCAACTAATGCAGCAACTAGAATATGCAATGTATGTATGCAATTATAATCCCGTGCAAAACCCCCTTTATGCACCTAAAGCAATGTTTTGAAATGGTATAAGATCCCTACAAAACATTTATTGACCTGTTCCTATATCTTTGGCTCTGATACCAAATCTGTAACATTGGACACCTCCAAAATTGGCTCGCAGCGGAAATATAAGTTCTGGGGCGAGTTTACTTCATAGATCAACAATACAAGATATATATAGAACGACCATAAAAAGTCGTTAAAACTGATACATTGGATTTTAACAACCATTTGTTACAAAAAGCCCGAAGCTTAACTTGTTCAACATTAATATTACAAAGATAATAGTTCATAACACATTTTTCTCAAAACGTATGCAACCAAATCTTTAGCATGATATCCCAAAACATATAATCACCAATGTATCCCAGCACCTCATGCCTATTGACCTCCTAAAAAACATTGCTTTAAATCGTCAACAATAATGTTGGTGAATTCATAGGTTTAATAAATCGTATAATGCAGGACCACAAGATCACCCATTTGTATGATAATGCAACAGATGCAGACATCACATAAATGTAATTACGTTCGCCCTAAGCTCATGACACTGAAGCTCGACAATATATTGCAATGTAAAATTGCCCACAATGCCCGTACGGATGTTCTAACCCGCAACATCCTCAGTCCGACATGGTATACGTTCGTTATCTGGCATACCAGCACAGTGAGCATGACTCACCCGAACGGGGATGTCAATCCCAAATAGATCTATTTATAACATTCGCGCTTACCCTCCAGGTAATTAACCAGTTCATGATAATAGGCTCAACTTGGGTTATCGCTACTTAGGCAACATGTAATCATAATATAAAAAATACCACTTGTGTCCAAAGTATAAAACATCGCATGTTTCTCACCCTAAAAACTTATAAATCAAACTTATTTAAAACATGGGGCTATGAACTTACCTTAAGTTCCGTATATCAAATAATTCACAAAAAATGCGTCACGGTAACAACCGAAAGCAACCTAATCAAACATAGGTCGTATAAGCACTACGCATTTCAAATAACTACTACCATATATAATTCTATATAGAAAACGTTTATAAATATACTTTTTGTAAAAATGACCTAATTTGGTCGTTTTAAGTCCGTTGTTCGCGTTTCTTACGTCCACGTCTTTGTAGTAAGACGAGTGATCAAATCGCTTTTATTTTATTTTGTAACGTTTTTCGTTATGAAGATGATATATAAAAATATTACCATTTTTTATATTTTATAACACCATCTGATGAACAGTATACTTTTACTGTTTATGGACATTTTATAAATTACTTTTATAGATTTAATTGTCGTAAACTCCAGTAAGTCAATAACTTATTCGTTTTAATCCCGATTTTAGCGATTCCTTCAACCACGTCTTTGTTATCAAAATTATCACATTTTTATAAAGTGGGGTCTGCTGATGAATAGTAATTTTTACTGTTTATAGTTTATAAAATTTCTTTTATAAACTCGAATTATCGTAAACGTCGTATTTTATTCGCTTTAGCTCCGTTTTTAGTAATTTTTTCGAGCACGTTCTCGTAATTGAAAGTTCTATTTATTTATGAAGTTTACAAAAAATTAATGATTCTATCATGAACAGTAACTTTTTATAAAAATAGTTTTATAAAAGTATTTTTATACATTTTAAGTATATAAATTTGCGTAATTCATAACTTCTTCGTTT